>JXTC01000176.1:569235-593801 GCA_002914845.1 Trema orientale
TTCTGATATTTAAAGACATACCAATTATGCACAAATTCAAATAGAAAAATGTCATTTTATTAATTCAGCAAATATCCAAAATATACATACTTTTAAGGCATAAACCCTAACATCGTTTTGTGCTGAATTATAGGTTATATCGTCTAATGTTGGCTAGCTTGTTCGTTCAATTACTCTCTGGAAATTAAGGACTATATGATCTATACATGTATATATTATTACTTCCAAAGTGATATGCTTTTTAATAAGCCTATTAGTGATTTTTGTTTAAATAGATACAAAGAAAAATTAGTGATGAATATCAGATCTCACAAAATGAGAGATAAAATTAATGAAGCAAA
The DNA here is from genome assembly GCA_002914845.1 of Trema orientale. Classification (NCBI taxonomy): domain Eukaryota; kingdom Viridiplantae; phylum Streptophyta; class Magnoliopsida; order Rosales; family Cannabaceae; genus Trema; species Trema orientale. The sequence continues at coordinate 569,577 of JXTC01000176.1, forward strand.
AAAAAAAAACTATATTCTCCCTAACCCTGGGACTTTGTCCCCCTCTCCCCACACCCCAAGAAATAAAAACAAATAGTAATTAAGAAAAAATGTTATGCATCCTGCCAGGCTGCATTCACGAGTTAGTGTAAAGTGTGAGTAGACCACTTAATAGGTTCTATTATATGAGTTGACAATCTAATTAGGAATCGAATTCCGACGATCGACGGGAACTTGATACTTGGATAATGTTTTCATTAATCATTACAATGCTCATATACAAATATGTGATAATGGGTTCGAAATTAATAACGGAGCAAATTACAACATTTATTTCAGGATTACATGTGGTTGCATAGTGGTAATTTCATATATCATCTTAATATGCAGATCTAAGTTCGGATTGTCAACCTCAAGTCCAAAAAGAATATCTCGTTTTGAAATTTTTCATTCTATAAATTAGATGTCAACTAGAAAGTTGCGCTAAAAATAGTCTTGACAAACATAGTCCATACGAGTGGCAAAGGAACAACGGTGACTGTTTTTAGCAATATTTTTCCCAACTAAAAACCGTGCTGAGGATTAACATACTACGGTTGTGGATCAACCTGGGCCTTATGAAATCGCAACATACCCGCTTTATAGTGCTCAGCTATGGCCCGGAATCCCAAACGTTAGACAATAATAGTAAGAAGACCCATATTTAGGAAGAAATAAGAGAAATTTATGCTCAGTACCCGTTTTTAAAACTTATTAGCTATGGCCCGGAATCTCAAACGTTAGACAATAATAGTAAGAAGACCCATATTTAGGAAGAAATAAGAGAAATTTATGCTCAGTACCCGATTTTTAATTTTTTTTCAAAAATACTCATTTTTATGATCCACATTTCATAACTAAAATATGAGTAGTCCATATTTACAATGAAAATATTTACCACAGTTTATATTTTTCATTATAAATTTGACCTATGGCATACATTTTAAAATGTGTGCTAATTTTTAGTGTAATTTTTATTCATGAAATATAGACCATATTATATATTTAATACATTTCATGTGTAAAACAGTGGTAGTCTATATTTCTCAAAAAATGAGTATTTATGAAATAAAAATTAAAAAATATATATTTATGAAAATATAGTTTTGAAAATGAGTATTTATGAACATTTTCCAAGAAATAAATTGGAATTGAAAGCCTCTATAACAGGCTATGACCCATCAAACCCTTTTGTTCAAAAACTAAGTGTGTCCGTGATGCGATTAATTTGACCAACTGAACTCTTAATACATTGTGCTAAATTGCATATGCAGTTTATGTTTATAACTGTGTGGTTTGAAGCAATTAGAAAAAGCCAAACAAAATCACACCTATATTTGTAGTGTGGTGGTGCAGTTTAATTTCCGTGGTTTAAGTTATAGGCTTTAGATTCTTAGATTTGACAAATTTAGCTGATTGAAATTTATTTCTTTTCTTTATAACTTAATTACTTTAACCCCTCAAAAAAAAAAAAAACTTAATAACTTTAAAAGAAAAAAAAAAGAATCAATCATGTGATAGTTATAAAAATTTATAATATACAAAATTAAAAATTGATAATGAAATAAAAAATTACTTAAAAACATCATATAAAGAATGTTTGGATGCATTTTGATTTGTGAAAAAAAAAAGGATAATATCATTTTTATACCTTGTATTTTGACACTTTATTCAATTTGTACATTGTGTTTTGATTATTATCAACATTGACCCTTAGATTTAATATTTGTTACAAATTTATAGCCTGATACCAATTTAGAGTAGTTAATTTACTAAGATGATTTAATAAACTTATTATCGGATCAATTTTTATATAGTTTATTTTAATTTTTTAAATGTCATATTGGTAAATTAACTGCTCAAAATTGGTGTCAAGTGGGGGCAAAGCCAAGTGGGGGAGGGGCAAGTGGGGGCTATTGCCCTCCCTAAAATTTTTTCAATTGATTTTTTAGTACTATTTGAAATTTCATTTTCTGTTTCCTCCCTCCCATTTGAGATTTTTTTTCTAATTTTATCCCTGTTTTTAATATGTGAGATTTTACTGTCATTATACCTTTTTAATTTTTTTTTTATTTCATAGTACAATATAAAATTTAATTCTACTTTGGTCCCATTGAGATTTTTATTTATGGTTTTATTCAAATATAAGATGTGAATTATTACTTTAACTTTCCCTCAACTTAATACTCATTTAATTTTTAACCTTTATTTTCTATTCAATTTTCTAAACTAAATTCGAGAGGGGAAAATTAGGATTGGAAAAAAATTTCTTTGTTTTCAGTGACTCCAACTCTATATGCTAGTCGAGACATATATATATATATATATATAACTACAATGTGTATTGTATCCTTTATGCTTATCTTTTTAATTAAAATTTTGATAAGTTTGTAGTTTGTATGTATAAAGATTTCATAAATCTTATAATTTCATTTTTGATAATATGACACTCACAACGACATTATTGTAGAGTGCTTTTAAGATATGAAAATTCATCGAGCATATTATATTGTCACTTGGAGACACTATTATATATTCAAATTTTTTTTTTTGATATTATTATTGTATTAAAAAAAATTACTTTCGCCCCCCACTGAAAAAATGTTTTGACTCCGTCACTGGTGTGAGAGTATTAAATTTGTAACAAATTTCAAATCTAAAGATAAATGTTGATAATAACCAAAATTCAAGATACAATTAGAACAAAGTGTCAAAATACAATGTATAAAAGTGATATTATAAAAAAAATATAAAAAAATCAAGCCTCAAGTCAAAAACAACATGGATTAGTGCGGTGTGGCTTGGTGCGTCAGTTTTTATAAACAGTATCCCTAGCGAACACCCATAATGGGCCATTAATGTGTCATGCCCCCAACAATAACCCAATGGGCCAAGTGGAGTTTTTGCCCAGACTTTACACATATGTCAAGCAAGCTTATATCTTGACTGAAAATATTTAAATATGTACCACATAAAAATACACCAACTCGATTCTACTATGTTTCATTTTTTCCACCCTCTCCTATGTATACGAAGACTCCAAGTTGCAAACAGCATAAGGATATTAATTAGGAGCTATTTTGCTTCTTCTTTTTGTTGATGATAAAATGCTGGCTGTTATTTCACTCTTAAGAAGAAAAATGTGCGCATAATACTTTGATATTTCATCGTATCTCATCATGAATCTTGCCTTAATTAGATTTTTTTTTTTTTTTTGGATTAGAATAATTGGACGATAAATTGTAAAAGGTATTCAATAATGCAAGAATTGCATTGGCGCCAGAGACCAACTGACCAAGTCAATCGGCTCTTTTTTATGTCGTGGATAGTGGCTATGAACAGGTGACTTTTCGAACCAATCACCGAATGCCACGTGAGATCCTTAGGCAACTTTCTATCCTCAATCCCTGTCAGAGGCAGCGGCCGACAGGTAAAGTTACCAAGTTGGACACGTATATGCTTTTGGCCTTTCTAATTTCAATTTTCACGTAGTGTTTAGATGATGGCTAGTCCACGTAGCTTCGTCCAACTTCATAAAACGTCAACTTATTTCATTGTCATATTTAGTGTCATTATAATTTTTTTTCTTCTTGAAACGGTTTTGTTCTTGTTTCTATAAATGCGTTATTATACCATCCATTAATTATGCAGTTCAATAAAGCAATTGTAATTATTATCCAAACCAAAGAAACATATATTATGTATAAATAAGAATAAGAATTAAATAGCTACTTTATTTTCCTTGTTCTTTGTGGTGTTGTTTTGAAAAATAAAAATAAAAAGGCATGAAACATCTAAATCATACAAAGCCATATATGACACATTTTTCCATGCAATCTACGCACCAAGTTTGGGTCTATCTGATATGATTGAGGCGGGAAAAAAAAAAAAGTTTTAATTATTGTTAAGTGAGAGTCTACGTCGGACTAAAAAAGAAGAAAAAATAGTTGATTAGAGGAATTAAACGCGTTTGGAGAGTTGGCACGTCAGTCACAATCTTATGCGGGACTGCGGGACACCGGCACTAAGCCCTCTATCATTCTCAAATTCCTACCTTTTTTTTTTTTTTTGGGGTCTAAAAACACATTTATTTGGGGGGAAAGGTCCTCAACTCTTCTGCCATTGGGATTGGATTGGATGATGTGTTTTTTGGAGTGACATTGTATTTGACTATTCAAGGAAAAAAGTTAAATAAGACAAGAAAACATATATGACATGTTTGGGCTTCCAATTATTTTTGTTGGGTGCAACTTTCTTTTCCATATGCCTTATTCTAGCCCACGTAGCACTATTAAGCTTTATTATGGGACAATGAATTTTCTATGAAACTGCTTGATTTGTTCGTACTATTATATTCTTTGATGAGTGAGAAAATCGCTCTTTGTATTTTGAAGCAAAAAAAAAAAAAACCAAAGCTCTTTGTATGGTTGAAAAGTATATAAATTATATCATGAAATACGATCTTGGATCAAGCATTGGGAATCTAATAAGCATTGGAACGTGCGAGTTTTTTAATATTCTATTTGGCGTTGTAAACATGAATTAGTATTTTACACTTTTGAATTTGCTCGAGATTAAGATAAAATTTTAAGCAAATCAAATTAAATATTTGCTTCATCTGTCTATTTATTTATTTATATTTTTTTGGCAGCTTAAGTTTTCTTTAACTTGCATGATGTGCTTGGTTAATGTGCTAGTATATCATATATAATTTACATCTTATTATACATAAATTATTTTTTCTTTTATTTGAATTATTGGTAGTTTTCTCCCCTGTTTTTCTGCATGTTTGCGTCTAGCTACTTGGTTTCTTGCTCTTGTTCCATTTCTATCTTGTTCTCTGGTGTGGCAAACAAATAAAAATATTAAGTACCACTGTAAGTTCAACTTGCTATAAATAATTAATCTGACATATTAAAATGATCGTATCGACTTTTGCGGGCCTATTTCCTCAGGGAAAAAAAAAAAGGGATCGTATAGCATAAAAAGATTTATTTTTCCTTAAAAAAAAGATTTATTTTTACCCTTATCTGAATGAGAATTAAGGAAAATGGAGAGGAAGTGATAACGGCTAACTATTCAATTTAAATTTTTTTTTTCTATGTCAACTAAAATCAAGGAAGAAATAAATAATACAAATTAATATGGAGCACCATTTTCTTATTCATGGGAATGAGTGAGGTCAGGCTAGAATTATCCCAAATAGTTGTAATCAATCAACTACCGCTGGTGTTGGCACTATTAAGCAATTCTCACTTAGAAAGGAAAATTCAAACGCCATAGACGCCCATTGAATTGTCTTATAATAATGACAATTCAAGCTTAGATACTTCTTGTGAAAATGACATTTCTACAGTAATCAAACGAATAGGCCATAGACCACTCTCACAATATTTATATCTTTTCTATTTTTTCTTCTGTTTTTTTTTTGTTTTTTTTTTTTTCAAGAGTCTTAATGATAGAAAACATGTGTTTATGAAAGGATCAATGCTATGGGGCACCAGTGGTGCCCAGCACCACAGTGACATGTCTGTTTGTCACTGGATGATTTAATTAATAAACTGGGTCCCACATAGGCCTTACTTAAATTACAATTATGATTAGCCAGTGACAGACTGACACATCACTGTGGTGTGCCCTATAGCATTATTCTTATGAAAGAGTATCAAATAATGCCCAAATTACATCAAAATCAAGTACATTAAAAGAAAAAGAAAATATGCATCGGTATATGTTAGTCTGATTTTGAATATTATGTTTGATTGGGTTTGAAAATGATGTCTTCATCGTTCATTACAAATAAAAATTGGGTTAAGTAGACAATTACTATTTTTTTCAAATGTTTAACTAAATTTACCACCACTATTAGATTCTACTACTTTTGGGAGTTATTTGTCAAGAATCTATCAAGAATTCATCAAGAATTCGTCAAGAATCCATCAAGAATCTGTCAAGATTATCACTAACATCAAGAATCCGTCAAGATCGTCAAGAATTCGTCAAGAATTCATTTAAAAAAGTGGTATGGTAGTAGATTTAATTAATGAGGAAAAAAAAGTGGTATTCACCTAATTTTTTCATAAAAATAACCGAGGACTTATTTGGCAATAAAAATGTTTACGTGTCTTCATGATATCACTCAAGTAAATCTCGGTCATTTGTTCTCTGTTTTTTGCTTTTTAAAATAAAATAGAAAGTGAAAATCTTCTCACACGTTTCATTTCATTTTCTTTTTAAAAAGTAGAAAATAAAAATATATCTAAGAAAATATTTCAAATAAAGCATAATTTTTTTTTTTTTTTCATTTTATTACAGCTTACTAAACAAGATCTTGAAACTACAAAACTTGTGTTTCTAAACCACTTTTTTCTTGGCAATACTAGGAAAAAAAAACTCATAAAAAAAAGAATTAAACTAAATTAGGTGTATTTTTTTCAACGACCTGTAGCATAATCCTACATCGATCGTACCATTTGAAATTATGTGGTTTAAAATGACACCATACGATCATGTATTAGTTTTTCATGAAAATTTTTAGCGTTATAAATGTTATTTATTTGCTCCAAAAAAAGTGTTATTTATTTAATTTTTCTTTTTAATTTTAAGAACAACTATGATATTTTTGTTTTTGTCACGGTATTCTTTGATATAGATTGAAACTTTTTGGTGGTGGAGGCTTTTTAAGGCATATGATAAAAAGGGCTTAAGCTATCGTCTAAGCAGAGCAAGTGGAAGTCAGCGTCCGGTCAGCGAACCACCAAGGACCCCAGCCCACCCAGAAAGCTTAGCCCTTAGGTAAAAATTCAAAACTTAAACACAACACAACACAACAACAAAGCCCCCTAACCAGAGCAACTCCACCACCACCAACGCACCTGCAAAAGCAAAACACAGCCAACCCCAATATATAATATTATTAATAATTGTTGGAGCTCCCAGTTCCAGGTTCATTAATAGCAGAGAAAAAATTTCAGGCAGTGCAGTTGGGTACGGCTGTTATTGTCCTCATTAATTCTTTACCTTCTTCTTCAAACCCCGTGCCATGTTAACATCTACACCCAGCTCTTTTAATTAAGATTTTTCCTCCTTTTTTTTTTTTTTTCTCTTTTTTTGAGCGCAAAAAGGTTCAATATCAGAGAAAAGAAGAAAAGAAAGACTGTATTTTTACTTGGTTTCTATTTTTAATTTTTTCTTTCCAAGTTGTGCTGTCGTTTTTGCTATTGGGTAGTTTTTGGGTTGGCATGCAGAGACGAAGCTCGTGATTGGAGCTAAGAGTTTGTCAAAAACCCAGCAAAAGAAAAAGTTTCTGCGTTTTGGGTCATTACCCAAATCCTAAAAGGGTCCTTTGTGAAGAAGATGAACTTAATGACCTTCAGCTGTGTATTGTAATCATAAGTAGCCATGGAAGCCCAAGTCGGTGCTTTTACGGTAGCTCTTGTTTTGGTCTTGATTATTCAGTGCGGTTTAGCTCAGAATGTGAATTTAAGCTCCGGCGGTGAGTGGTCGGCGTTACTCAACCTTCGGTCGTCACTTGGGCTCAGGGGAAGAGACTGGCCCATTAAGGCCAACCCATGCACTAACTGGACCGGAGTTCAGTGCGACCGAAATGGCCGAGTCATTGGGCTTTCCGTCTCCGGCCTCCGGCGAACCCGGGCCGGCCTAATCCAACCCCAGTTCGCCGTCGATTCCTTGGCCAATTTGACTCGCCTTACTTCGTTCAACGCGTCCGGGTTTTCGCTCCCTGGCTCCATACCCGATTGGTTCGGGCAACGCCTTAGTGCACTCCAGGTGCTCGATCTCCGGTTCGCTTCAATTATCGGTCCGATACCTCAATCACTCGGTGGTTTGACCAGTCTCCATTCCTTGTTTCTCTCCGGGAATGACCTTTCCGGTAGTGCACCTTCTTCAATGGGAGAATTATCAAAGCTATCAATTCTTGATCTTTCCCGGAATTCTCTTACCGGGTCGATTCCTTCCGAGTTTTCCTCACTTGGGAAACTTACTATTCTCGACCTTTCGTCAAATTTCTTTTCTGGGTCGGTTCCACCGGGTTTGGGTACCCTCTCGAGACTTAAGTTTTTGAATCTTTCGGATAATAGTCTTACGGGTTCTATACCTGTTCAGTTGGGTAAGCTTTCACAACTTGTTGAGCTTAATCTTAGCAAGAATTTCTTATCTGGGTCATTGCCTTCAGAGTTCACTGGTTTGAGGAGCCTGAGGGTTATTGATATTGGTGGTAATGGTCTAGAAGGTCCATTGCCGGATGGCTTGTTCTCGAGACTTGCCCAGCTGCGAGTTGTGGTTCTCAGTGGGAATAAACTCGATGGTGGTCTTCCTGGTGCACTTTGGTCGATTCCCAACTTGCAATTACTTGATTTATCCGGGAACAAATTTACAGGAGTTCTGCCAAGTCCAAGCTCAAATGTTAGTACCAGTAATGCTGTTTTCAGTTTCTCGAACAACTTGTTATACGGAAACCTGACTTCTTTGCTCTGGAAATCGCGTTCCATTGATTTGTCTCGTAACTATTTCCAAGGAAGGGTACCTGAAAGTCGAGGTAATAATGTTACTCTTGCTCAAAATTGCTTACAATTGCCGAATCAGAGAAGTGCTGAGGTTTGTACATCGTTCTACGTCAATAGAGGCTTAAGTTTTGATAATTTTGGTGCCCCAAAACCGAGTCCCCCTGTGTTAGAATCCGAATCAGGGAGCAAAAATAGACTGATATTTATACTGGTTGGAATATTTGGTGGACTTGGCTTCATTGTGCTTCTAATATTGGTTCTGGTGGTGTTCCTGAAATGGCGCAATAAGGGCACTGGAAATCAAAGAGGGACCGAAAATGTAGGGCCTGTTCCGGAAGGAGTCAGCCCTTCATTTCCTAAAGACCCTATATACCTTTCAGGTCTAGGACAGTCCTTTACTTATGAGCAGATTCTCCAATTCACTAGTGATTTTAGTGAGACCAATCTCATCAAACATGGGCACTCCGGAGACATCTTCAAAGGGTTTTTAGGAGGAGGAATCCCTGTAGTTATCAAAAAGGTTGATTTGAGTTCTTGTAAGAATGAATCATACATAATGGAATTGGATTTCTTCCGCAAGGTTTCGCATACAAGATTAGTCCCACTGTTGGGACACTGCTTGGAGAATGAGAACGAGAAGTTTTTAGTTTACAAGTACATGCCAAATGGAGATTTGGGTAATTCGTTGCACAAAGTTGCAAGTTTGGGAGATGATGGCTTGCAGTCTATGGATTGGATTACAAGATTAAAGATTGCAATAGGAGCGGCAGAGTTTCTTGTTCACTTACACCATGAATGCAGTCCTCCCCTTGTTCATCGGTATGGTTAAGCCTGCTCTGAGCTATCTTGTTCACTCCCTCATGACCATTTTTAATTTTAGCTTTCATAACTTCTGTTCTCTGCATTCAATAAATTTAGCATAAGCGATACTGCTTTAATATATAACTTTTTTATAATAGTTTAATAATGACAAGCATTGCTGAAACCTTTGAGAGAGGGTAGCTTGTGGCTGATGGTTGGCCTCATTTTGAACTTACATTATATTAAGTGATAAAATAGTGTTGTTGGTTAAATTTACAAGTCGGAATCCTGATTCCCCGTATGCAATTCTCTTCTTTTTCGTTGTTCAAACAGTAACGTTATTTATTTTCCATGGTTAAAGGGATATTCAAGCAAGCAGTATCCTTCTAGATGATAAATTTGAGGTGCGAATTGGAAGCTTGAGTGAGGTCCATATCCAAGAAGGAGATGCTAATCAAAATGTGCTCACGAGGTTACTGAGGAAACCACAGTAAGTCTTTAGTTGACCCTTGCACTATTTCTGGTTTTGAGGAAATATTGTTAAAATTTTTTGTTCTTTAAAGTACTTGTTTCGTTTGCTAAGCTTCTAAGCTTTGAGCTTTAATATTGCTAGTACAATCTTAGACTTACAATGACTTTCTCTTGGTGTTTGGCAGAACCTCTGAACAAGGCACTTCTGGTGCGTATCTCCACTTACCTCGTCTAAATGGTCTTCTTTAATTTTAGAGTTTCTAGCACTTATACCTACAAAAACTAGAAAAAATTACAAATATACGGAAGTCACACTTTTTTCCAATATCTGTACGGTTTTTATTAGGAAAATATCACTTTTTAAAAACTATTTAGAAAAATACCATTTTTAAAATAATTACTAGTTACCAGTTTCTGGAAACCGGTCACTGGTTACCAGTTACTAGTTATATACCAGTTAGAAATATCTTTGGTTACTAGTTACCAGTTTCTAGAAATTGGTTACCAGAAACCAGTTACTATTTTAAAAAATATTTAAAAAAATATTTTTTAAAAAACGGTATTTTTCTAATTAAAACCATACCGCACCTTAAAAAACACAAAACTACCATATTTTTCAAATTTTTTTTCTCAAACACCGTATGTGGTGTAATTTCCCCTTAATTTTATACTCGCCTACCAATATGTGAAAGAATAAAAATTGAACAATTATGAGTTGGGATTGTTAATTCTGAATTCTTTAGTTTACAATACAACTTAGGAGGTATTTGGTTTGGGATATGGCAACTAACTAATTTGTCTCTTTCAATGGACAACCATTAGTGATTATAAGCATTTATTCTTTCATTGTCAATTCAGTAATGGAAGTTTTTTCTTTGCTTTCGTAATGGACAGCCTCATCTTTGGCAATTTGCTCTCAAGATGTATACAGCTTCGGAAAAGTTTTACTTGAGCTCGTGACCGGTAAGCTTGGTATCAGCAAAACAGACGATGCCTCTACAAGAGAATGGTTGGACCTAACTCTGCGTTGCATCAGTATATATGACAAAGAACTCGTTACCAAGATCGTTGACCCATCTCTGATAGTTGACGAAGATCTCTTGGAAGAGGTCTGGGCCATGTCGATTGTAGCAAGATCATGCCTAAACCCAAAGCCATCAAAACGTCCCCTTATGAAACACATTCTCAAAGCATTGGAAAACCCTTTGAAGGTGGTGAGAGTGGACAGTTCCAGCTCTGCAAGGCTGCGGACAACATCATCTCGACTGTCTTGGAGCGCTGCTTTCTTTGGAAGCTGGCGGCACAGCTCATCGTCAGATATTGCAGCTATTCCTGGCTACGGGAATAGAGAGAATTTCAGCAGCTTTAAACAGTCCGGGAGAGTAGGGTCTCAGGGCAGTGGCGGTAATGACTTCTCCTCTTCCAACAAAAGATTGTCAAGTGAGATTTTCCCTGAACCGGTTGAAATGCATGACTTGGAAAGGCAAGATGAGCGTTAGAGTTAGAAAGAGTGCTTCTTATGAGTTTAACGTGTGGGAGCTCAACGGCATCCTTCCGTCGCTCAACCAGTTCCATGGTTTCATCTCGCCTGAGCCTGTATTGGCTTGATGAATCGTTTGTGGTAAGAATGAACTTTTCTCCAACGAAGATCTCCTGGCGAGGCGATGAAAGTTTTGGAGCTGGTGACTTGAAAGCAAGTTGTTCTTGGTTGTTTATGAATGCTTGTTTATTTGTTGTCCAAGCCAATTTTCAATGTAATTGTTCCGAATTGGTTATATATAGATAGAAATTAGATTAGAAATAAAATGGTGATTCTTCTTGTGGCTTGTTGAATCTTTACGTAGCAAATGAAATTGGATCAGGATCGGTTCGTACTGTCAAGACATTTTTTATAGGATTAATGATAATAATAATCCATGAATTATACCTTAAATTTTTAACGTATATAATAATAGTTCCTGAATTATGTAATTGTTACAAAATAATATTTATCAGAAATGAATCATTACAGAATACATAATTTGGTAATTGTGGTCAACAATGAGATTCCGAGTTTTAAACTTATACAATAAACTATCAAGGTTTATGCAATTATTGCAATTATAATTTTTTTTTTCTACAAACTATTAAATTTTTTACAAAAATGAATCTTGTACAAAGTGAACAATTTAGTAATTACGACTAAAAACGAGATTCTAACTCTTATAAGTAAATAATTTACAATTATACTCTTTGTCCATAAAAGTACTAACAATTTATAACAAATGAGTCATTGTTGTAATAACTACATAATTCTGGCATCATTACTGTGTAAGTTAAAAATTCGAAGATTCATAAATATACACATAAATAGCTAATGTACATGTGATTAGCATTTAAACTATTTAGATAAATAGTTAATTTATTAAAAAACTAACTTTGATTAAAACTGGACGACTCTACTATACAAGACGAAAGAGCACTGCACAAATAAATACTACTTGTAACTAAAAACTCTCAAAATAAAAAACCCAACACAAAACTGACTCCAACTTTAATTTCTTTTCGACAGTTTTGCACACAAGTGCACATATCTAGGATGATGAATCAATGGGTCTGTTGGGGACCATTTCAGGTATTCTAGTGCTGAACACTGATAGTCTTTTAACCGCAAATTTAATAAATCAGAGCTCAAGACTGTTCAGTCAGTCAATAGGAGTGAAAGATATTCTGATGTGGAAAGAAAATTTATTAATATCATAAGAGGCTTACCTAACAAGTACCACCTCTGCGTATGCAATTAATATGCATGATATACAAATTTTAATAATGAGAAATGGAGTTCGCTGCCAAATTTAAATCGTAAAAGAAAACACTGGCTTTCAGCCTTACAAGAACTAGGACTAAATCTTTTTTTTTCTTTCTAATTTCTAATGGGTGATTCTCTTATTATACCCACAACTTGTATTTAAGAAATTTCATTGAAAAAGAACTGTGTTTATGCTTCCTCCAAGTGTTCACATAGGAATGATATCAAACTCATGGGGCATAAAGTCTTCACTAGGTCTGTAGTATTTATCTGGGGAGTACAAGCTTAAGTTTGATACCTGGCTGGTATACAGGCAGGCAAATCTCTCAACCTGCATCAATACAGTTGGAATAAATAACTAAGAAACATATTTATTTACTTATTTATTTTTTGAGATATAAAGAGACTTGGCAACATTATTGTGACAGAACCGTGTCAAAATATTTATTTAAAAAAAAAAAACAACAGTAACCAACTCATAGTGTCATAGCCATCATTTTCTGTGGTTGTAGGCATAGCCCCTAGTAACCACACTTCTCCCCACAGTGGAGGTCCTAAGTTCAAATCCTAACTCCACATGTCAAAAATTTAACCATGCATTTACCCAATAAAAATTTAAAATTAAGTTATGGTAGATGGTAAAAAAGGTTATATCATACCTGATGTGCAAAACGAGAGTTCTGATAACCAGTCTTCATGAGTTGACCCCAGACCTTATGGAACTGAGTCAAATTGCCAAACAAAACAATTCAAACTCTCAAAATGAGTTCAATAAATTCAATAAAAATGTCATATAACACGGCTAAAATCTATACCTTCTGATGATTTTCACGTTGTGCCTGTTGATGACTTAAACGCACTTGCTCCCTTTCAAACTGTAAATGAAAGGATGAAAAGAAAGATGACGAAATTAGGAAAGTCAACGCATACATTTGACTATTTGACATAACATTCAAGCTGGCTAGTATAGGTGGTTGTTATCTTTTTTCTTTTCGGTGTGCTGAAGTGGCTAGGATCCTAAGCATTGTTGGATAATGGCCTAACCTCTAAAGAATCTAGAGCAGAAGATAATTGTTGCTTCTCCTCTGCATTGATATCTTCAAATCTGGAATGCAGAAAGCAACTTGCATGTAAAATTCTTCTTCCCATCGATGTAAAAATCAGGTAATATGGCATTATGGATAAATACTTACTTGAGAGACCATTTCAAATGATGAATTTTGTCTTCAATGAGATCACGCTGATTCCTTAACAATCTGAGTCCCTATATAAAATAAAACAGTCGATGAAAATCCAAATTAAAACCCAAGCATATCTGAACATCATATGTTTGCAAATTATGTTTCCCAATCATTAAAAATAAATTTATCTAAACAAATGGACGTTCTGGTACCTTGCGTGTATCTCTCAATTTCCAAAGTAGTTCAACTTCCCTCTCCAGCTCTGGCACAACAAGCATTGTCCTCCACCCTGCACATAATGGCATAAGAGAAAAATGAGGGAACATAAATTATAAAAAAGAGAAAATGAGAAAGGAACAGGAAAATAAAGGGAAAAGAAGAGAGGTGAAGGAAAAATTATTCTTTTTCCTTTAATTGTATACTAGGCACTTTTGTCATTGATGACTTCCAAGTTATATAGATTCATTATCATAGATTTCTCCTTAGCTATATGTTTAAAAACCATAATATTATACATGATGTGACTGGGTTATGCTAATAAGAAAAAAGAATTGCAATATATATGGGGAAAAAGAAGAAGAAGCACTACCAAGAACCTTCTTGCTGCGTAAAATATCTCCGTAGATATGATCCCCAACATAGAGAACCTATTGAAAAGTCAAAAAATTCAAATAAGCACTTATGAACTAAAGTGTAGAAAAGATAATGAATCACAAAATAATTCAAATCAATTTGTACTCCAAAGCAAATAAACAGATCCAAAATCAAGCACATGCCACGTTTGATGTAACACCAATAAGTCAAAACTTTGATCAAAAAAGTTAAAAAAAATGTGAAAACTGTACCACTTTTTAGTTCACTACTCATATGGTAAACTGATGAGTTAGCACTATTTCTAATCCAACCTATAAAAATATAGGAAACTAATTCACCTGTGAGCTTGACTCAATTGAAAGTAATTTATGCAGATGACCAACATTGCCTCCCTGAATCAGTAGTTCAATAAAAATAATAACAACATCAGAAAAATTTGGAACAGCAAGTTCACAAATGCTGCTGTACATAATTAAAAAAAACATACCTGGAAAACCCTACAAGACTTGTTCAGTGTCTTCAATGAAAAGCTAGGCAAAGTGTCTCCCACCTTTTCATATACAATAGAGTCTCATTAATAAAATGAACAAAAGAAAAGTGTAGAAGAGGAGGATCATCAAATCCAGAATTAATGACATATTTATACCAACCTGCGGCATTGGAGAGCCATTATCAGTGTTGAGTAGCATCCCAGACACAGGTTCAACCTCAAACAGATTTGCACGGCTATCATCATGAAAGAAGCCTGGCTTTGCACTGTATAGACAATTACTTATTACGATTGAGAAAAGAACGAAAGTACTAAACAAATAAAGTGATATTATAAATCCTAAAGCCATAGCTGCAAGGAGGGAGGATCATCAAATAACTTAACCAACTGTGTGAAAGTCCCACAGGCTACAGTTACAAAGTCAACACAAAGAACAGTACCTGCCAGTGATGACAACATCAAAGTATTGAAGCCAGTCAAAATTGCACTTTCTAATTCCATCCATTGTTCGGGCTCCACATAGAAAATTCATCACGATGTTCGTATAGTCCCATAAACTGAAAGATATACAGTTTAAAATTCAATACTGATATACAGAGAAAAACATACCAATATAAGAAGCACCAATACCTATTTGTCACCAAGAATGTAGAACGACCAGAATCTCTGAGCATTTTGAGCATGGGTACTATTGAGGTATCTTCATTGATATACCTAGTAAGAAGCAGTAGAAAAGCTGTAAGCATGGGTCACAATCAACTATGCTTGCTCTAAACTTTTAATTCTATATTTATGCTACTTTGTTGTAATCGTTGTACCTTTTAGGTTATCGTTGTACCTTTTAGGTTAATTCATTACTACTTTTCTTTAAAAACAAAAAAGAGAAGAAAATCCAGAAAACAATTAATCAAATTCAATTCATTCGATATCATAGAAACCGACTATTATTGAATAACTAATTGATTCAGGTTATGAGAATTCAAAATAAAAATGGTTCATCCTAACCTTTTAGGATCCTTTGCAACCATTTGCTTTAAAGTTCCATCACGATGGCACAAATCAACTGCTGCTCGAACATCTCTGTACATACGAGCATAACTGGAAGATAGAGACATTACTTAATAGAAATATTCATAGCCAGAATCTTGGATCAGAAAAAACATAGGTATGCACCAAAAAACTAAATTAGGATGTCATGTTCTTACTCTGTAGTGTCTGGAACTTTTCCAGGATTATTGTCCCGAAAATCAACCAGTTGGGCAAACAAATAGGCTTCAGCTAGTGAAAAAAGGGTATCAATGAGAGCATAGTCAGGCTCATCAAAAGCATCCCGTGTTAAAGTACTTCCATAAGTGCTAACTTTATCTTCCTTAGACAATTCTTTAAAACCATGGTAGGCCACTTTCACATACTTATGCCGATCCATCTGCACAACCATGAGACACGTTACAGCAAGAAAGAAGAAGAATAAAAAAAAGGACAAGAAATTCAACCTAGGATAAATTAACAAGAAAACAAACTCATTAAAAAGGACAAGTCAAAAAAAAAAAAAAAAAAAAAANAATCTCTACTCTAACCCTTCTAGGAACTCCAAGATTTCTCGGAAGTTCATATAGTCAAAGTCTAAACACCCTGAGAGTTCAAGACGCCTAAGAGATTTAAACACGGAAATGTTTCTTGGGAGGCTCTTAAGACTTGTGCAACATGTCAAATTTACCTCGATTATATTCCTCGGAAGCGCTGAAACTACTTCAAGAGATGAACAGTCTTCAAGATCTAGAGAAGTGAGCTTTTCAAGATCATGGAAATACGAAGGAACTTCACGCAAACGTTCGCATAACCTTAAAGTTACACTCTCTATATTTGGAGCTTGGGAGAGATTTGGGATTTCAATCAGTTGACTGGAGAAACTAAGATCGATCACTTTTAACTTCTCAAGCTTCTGTAAAAAAAAAAAAAAAAAAAAAGAAGAAGAACATCAAATGAATGAGGTTAACCTTCAAGATGTTGCCCCTTTTCTTATCAAGAACCAAGCCTCTAACCATGTACTTCCAATCGAATGACCATTCCAGCAACTGCAAAAGCTATTGTACTTAATCAACCCACTACACATATCATTCAAACTCAAATAACCCGAAGAGAAAGCAAAGTAACCTCGCGAGGGTATCCTAAATCATAAACCAATTTCCTGATAGTGCCTTCATAAGCAAGGGATTCAAAAGTTTCTGGCTTGTATTGTGCCAAAGTATAATCCATGTCGAATCCCACCGCTACAATGTTCTTCATATTCAGTGATCGGTTACAAAAGATTTGCTTTCCAATGTCTATTTTACGCCCCCCTTCCGGAGACGACCATATGCATGGTTCATGGCTACCTCCATCACTGCAATCCATGTTGGTAAGACGAGGTGATTTGTTGTCACCTACAACAGTCCCATGACTTCCCTCCATTGAATAACTAGCATGCAATTGTCTAGCTCCTGGTAGAATTCAAAAATGGGGCGAAAATTTCAGCTCCAACGGCCAAAAAAAAAAGAATTGCCAAAAATCAAGAGTTGCAACTCTAAAAGCGTTTAACAAAAACGGTACACGATACACATTTCAAGTCTATACGAAAAGCCAAACATAATACGTCACGCAACTGTTCCAACAAAACGCGGTGCTTCTAGTCTTTAACCATGAAAGTAGTTCTCCATTGTTTAAACTAGAAGGAGATTTCGAAGACTTCTTGTCTGATCCAATTAAAAAAAAAAAACCCCCATGAATCGAACTTACCTGGGCACACCACGCTAAGTTCCGACTCTAATAATCTTCCAAGCTAAGCTCCAAGAAACACCTAAAAATCAACCATCTTCATCAAAATCAAAACCCAACCCACTAATACTATAGACTACTATTCTTTTCTAAACTGACCCAACCCTCATGACTCCTCAACTTCTAAGAAAACCCAAATAGAAATAGCAAAAACACTAGTACTACTACTACCACTACTCATGCAATACAAGGCTACAAGAAATTATAATGGGTAAACATGTTCTAGATGAAATTTATACCTGTGAAACAAAGGCCTTTTCTCTTTCCTGGAGCACAATCCGATTTAGTGGAAGCTCCGGAAACGAGTCGAATCCGGGAAGAGAGAGCGGGTGGGAACAAGTCTGGGGAAAACAAAGAGATGCAAAAGGAAACGGGCTTCTTGGGAATACGCATGTTGGGAATTAAATAGGCATTTCGGGAGAAGTGTCAGTGGGAGTGGTAATGAAACAGAATCCGATTCCGGAATAATGGAAGTGCCAATGAGACTAAAACAACTTGGCAATGAGGTTGGAAGTGCAGAACAAAAGAAGAACATGAAATTTAATAGGGCCTGGCCAAGCTAAGCTTTTATTGGGGTTTTTTCATATACTCGTTCTGATCCCGATTATTCCATTCCCAGGGATAAGATTATTATTATTATTATCCATTACTTGGGAGGATAAGAGAATTGAATTCCCTCAATCACAGCGGCTCGATTCTTTTTTCCTTGCTTGTTGAGGCAAAATATAAAACCGTATGGATTTTGGGGAGTTGGTTGCTTCCGTTTTTTTCTGGGGGAGGAACTTGAAACGGCGTCGTCGTGGCGGTGCTAAGTGGGTTGAGGAGGGACTGGGGTTAGGATGCTATGACACGTGGCCCGATTGAAAGAGAATGCGATGGGACAGTCAGCGGCAGAGGTTTTTCATTTTTATTTTTGGGCGCGGCGTTAAATACACGCGCCGGAGAGGAGAGGAGTCGCTATAGTGGTGGATTTGTGGTTGTTATGCGATTTGGTGCGCCGTTTTAGAACACGTGGTTAGCCTTTTTACATTATTTTTTGGTCCTCTTTTAGCAACAGATTCTTCTTTTATTTATAACAGAGGATCCTTACATTTTGACACTATTATTCAGTTTATATTTTATACTTTAATTATCAATATTAATTCCTAAATTTAATTTTTATAATAAATTTATATTCGATGTCAATTTCAAAGCAATTAATTTATTAAAATAATTTAATAAATTTATTCTTAGATAAGTTTTTATATAGTTTATTTTTAATTTTTTAAACAATATATTAGTAAATTAACTCTTCTAAATTGGTGTCAGAGTATAAATTTATAGCAGATTTTAAATCTAAATATCAATGTTGATAATAACTAAAATACAAGGTACAATTTGAACAAAGTGTCAAAATACAATATATAAAAATAATATTATCTTTTTATAATATTATGAGCCAGTTTGTTATTGCTATGTTGTGCTGCAGTTGTGACTATAGTAACGCTATGAGTAAGAAGCATATATGAGAAAAAAAGATTTATGTGTTTAGTAAATTTAATTTATAAATCTATTATGCCCACTAGGGGGCTAGCTCAGTGGGTGGAGCAGATGGAGATTAGGTATTAGGTCGAAAGTTCGACTCCCAAAGTGCATGAGTTATTTTCATTTATTTGTAGGTGTTGTTTAAAATCAAAATCTAGTATTTGGTAAACTGTAGATTGTATGTGCTGTAAAATAATATTTTAGATAATTTATATTATAACAATAAAGTCAATTTTAAAAAGCAACACTTATCTGCTTTTCAAATTCTTTTTAAAATAACGATTACACATATATTTTTAAAATTTGCTGGCCAAAAGTAGTATTTTACCAAACGTTTCTTCCTCTTTTTTTTTTTTTTTTCCTCTAACCGCTTTAAAAAACTAAAAGCAGAATCTAGAAGCAATTCCAAATGGGGCCATATTTACAAAATTGCAATGTGTCCTTTTACTTCTAATATATATATATATATATTTTAATGTTAAAGGTTTGAGTATATGTATAATGTTTAATTATATACCAATTTTAGTTTACAAGTCCATTTAGTATTAATTGTAGATGCTACTTTTAGCTTTTAAAAGTGGTTAGCGAAAAAATTAGGAGTGGGGGCGTTCGGTAAGTTTAGGCCCAATTTGGTTTACCCATTTGAATATGTGTATTTAAATGAAAATTCTAGAATGTGTTATAATTGGAATGAGAGACATTTGAATGGAAAAACCGTAGAATGGGTTGTAATTAGAATGGGAGCATTGGAATGGACCGTTCAAAAATACCTCATCCCTCCAATTTCTTCCAAGACACAAAAAACTCATTTCAATGGTTGATGTGACTGATAGACAATTCGAATGGAAAAACTGAATTGTTGAAACAAACACCCATTCCAAAAGATCATTTGAATAGAAAAATTAGAGTTGTTGAAACAAACACCCATTCAAATAAGTTTTTCATTCCAATGGAATAGAATGGTTGAACCAAACAAGCCCTTTATTTTTGGTCAACATATTCTAAAAATTGTTGCGAAATATCCAATTTAAGCAAAATTTAAGAAACATAGTAAGAATTGCTTTTCAAATCAGATTTTACTTTCATAACACAAATAATATCACTTAATAATATACATAATCATAGTTTACCAAATACTGAGATGCTACTTTTAAATATTACATCAATTTTATAGATTAAATTTACTAAATGCCTAAACATTTTTTTACATAGTTATTTTTTTGTTTTTCTTGCTTACAACACAGCAATACCAAATTGGCCATACGTATCCACTATATCAGTTTTTATATTGGATGTATTATATTCTACATTTAATATATACATCAATATATAAGTCATTTTGATATATCATTTAAAAACAAACATTTACTTACAATAAACACAAAAAATAGATTATTTTTTCGTAAGACCATTATAGTTTCCTTTTTTTTTAGACGGATACAATAATATTTGTTACCATATCCCACGACACCTTTCCACTTGTATGGTTTATAAATTCTCAAATCACACGATACAATTTAGTCTCAATGTTTAATTTCAATTTCATTGATTATTTTTTTATAATTAACATGTAACTGATTTTTCTTATAAAATAACTAGTTTAGAAAAAAATAAACACTAAAACTTCATTTGGTCAAATTTGTCGTACTTTAATTTATGAAACTCAAGCCCAAAGCCTATTACCCATGGGGCGGAAATTGAGGCCATATTCGGGAATATTGCTTCTAAATATTGCTTTAGATTTTAAAAGCAATTAGGAAAAAAAAAAAAAAGGGAGACGTCACTTTAGGTTTGCAGATTTTAAAATTGTTGTATAACTGTTATTTTAAATAGAATTTGAGAAACATAATAAGGGACGTTATTCAAAGTTGATTTTACTGCTTAGTCATTTTACAACACTCACTTAATTTATAATTTGCAAAACACTTAAATGCTACTTTTGGACAAATATAATAATTTTACAAATTATCTACCAAACACCTATTACCTATTTCGTACTCGCAGCACAACTATAGCATAATAATACTAAATTAGCCCTGAACCGCACAACACCACACTGCACATATATGATGCATTTTGGTTTCTCCTAATCAGTTCAAGGCTCAAGCCATGTGGTTTGCTAATGAATACAAACAATATGTGCCGTTTAGCACACTAAATTGTATGCTAAATCGGTAAAATTGCACCCCAAACACTGCTAACTGTTATCATTCATCGTGTATGCCATAGTTAAAAATAAATTTTGCGCATGATATTTCTATTATATATGTATATATGTGTTTCTAAATTATACTACCAAATCACGTACTTTGTGCTTAAAAGCATATATACTGTCCAGTGAAAAACATATATTTCAACCATATGAAATATTTTTCATCAATTTTACTTTCTTTAACATATTTTAATTTTTCTTTAAAATTTTGAAGAAAATTTGTAACTTTAATGAACGTACTGTTTAAAAGTATCATTAAATTGAAATGCTTTTTACACATACTCATGAATTCATACATTTTAAAAATTTCATATTTTTCAAAATAAAATGCGTATTATAGGCACTGTACCTTTCTTCTTTTTTCTTTTTTTTTTTGCATTTAATTACTGTCCGGTATTTTACTAATTACAGTGTGTATGCACAATTGTTGAACCAAATGTGATAATTAGAGTTTACATAAATATCTTAATCGGTTAATAATATCATTGTTTTCCTTTTTTTTTTTCTCCCCCCTTTTACATGCAAAGATTTTTTTTCTTCATTATCTATGTCTATAGTATAGACATGCTATTCTTAAAAAAAAACTAAACAGTAATAATTTGATACATGGATTTAGAGAAAAATAAATCGATACATTGTCTTTTCTTTTTCTTTTTTTTTTTGGTGTGGGGGGGAGATAAGAAGAGAAAAAAAGTGTTGAATATATTGTTTAACTGTGTATATATTCCCTCTGTAGTTGTCCATCTTTAACTTCGTAGTTGTTTAATGTGTTATTAATGTCTTTTCGAATTGTTCCAATTAATTCTAAATGACGTTTTAACTACAAAGTATATTTTGATTTGTCCCTTCAAGGACATCCGACAGAGAATCTTTTCTTTTTATTTGATAATTATAAATATTGTAATCAATTGAGATACTTGTTTTTATAACGTTTACAGAATAAAAATTTTATATTGATTTGTACCTCATCTTGCTTATTTTCTATGCCAAACTTTTCATTCATATAAACAAAATATAAGGCAAATCTTCTTTCCTTAATTATTTTTTAAAAAAATCAGGTGACATGTGTCTTTAATTATCATAAATGCACATACACACAAGAATCAAATGTCATGTGCTAGTATGGTCGTAAGTTTAGTCTACCTGATAACCAAATCTCATCTAACATGTTTAAGTTTAAAGTTCAAATTTCTTCACTTAACTTATAATTTGAAAAAAAAAATGATAATAAAAGTGTGATCTGATAAATCACTCTTTCAAATTTTAATAGGATGTCTCTATTCCCACCATCATTTTTTTCTCTTCCCATGCATTTTTTTTTCAAATGATATTTATGTGTTTAGGTAAGAGATACTCTTAAACAATTGTTTAATAAAAACTGAAAATGACATAAAAGGAAGTGTGTGATAGAACATGAAAAGATATAGTTTTATTGGAGAAAACGACAATAAATCACAACAAACCTCATCATCTTAAATGATTGTCGTCTAAAGATAATCACTTTCCATTCATAAAGTCATAATTTTTTTTTGAAGGATTCATAAAATCATAATTAATCTCACGTAGATGTGAAAATCAGGGCCGCCTCGCACCGGCCAAATGGGCCGAGAAAGAAAAACTGGCCGGTTCGTTTTTAAATGGTGTAGCCTAGCCTGATCTTAGAGCCTACTAGGCCAGCCCTAACTAATTTTTGGAAAAAAGACACCTAATACTACCTTTTGATAAATAATACCAAGAATACTATGTCCAAACTTTTAATTATTTTTGTACTACCTTTTTTTAGAAAAATAACAAATTCTTGCTAAGAAAGATCAAATAACGTCTTAGAATTTCCATTTTTTCTTGTTTTTTTTTGCTACTAGTTTACTTGTAGCTAATCACTCTTAAAACTAATCACTAATTCATTATTAGAAATTATAAACTAATTGATTTTTGGAAGCTAGAAACCAAATTAGTTACTAAAAATCAACAACTATATTGGTTTTCATCATAAATATCATAACTATTTAGTTAATAAAAATTGAAAACTAAATTAGCTTCTATCATAAATAGTAGAACTATTTGATTAATTCAATTATTGATTACTAGAAACTAATTTGGTTATTAGAAACTAGTTGTCAGAATCCAAAATTTTATATATTTCTGTTACTTTTACTTCAAAAATATAATTATTTAATTTGAGAACTTGATCATATTCTTCAGTGTCCTTGTTCAATGTCTCACCAAATTCTTGCTACAGGGCATTATTCAAAAAGGAAATCACAATAGCTTTTAGGAACTTTCATTGTTTCCTGTGATTTGAGAAAAAAAATCATAATGGTTTCTAGGAAATTTTTGTGGTTTCCTATGATTTACTTAGCTACAGGGTAATCTGCTAAAAGGAAACCACGATAGTTTCTTGTGATTTATTTAGCTACAGGATATTCTACAAAAAGGACCGAAAATGTTCATGATTTCATGTGATTTACTTACGTACAGGATATTCAGAAACCACGATAGTTTCCTGTGATTTATTTAGCTACATGACATTCTACAAAAAGGAAACCACAATAATTTTTCGGAAATGTTCATGGTTTCATGTGATTGACTTACGTACAGGATATTCGGCTAAAGGAAACCAAAATGGTTTCCAGAAAACCTTTATGCTTTCCTATGATTTACTTATGTACATGGCTTTTGGCTAAAGGAAACCAAACTGGTTTCTAATAAACCTGTTTTGGGGTGTGACAATTTTTTATAATTAGTCACTAACTAAAAATATTAAGTCACAAATAATGTAATAATTGTGCAATATGAGGTCAATTAAG
>JXTC01000177.1:5076-85239 GCA_002914845.1 Trema orientale
GATTATAGGCTTGACCGATCCTTGTACAAACGGAATGAACTCTTCTTAGGCACACCCTAGCCTTTACAATAGTCTTGACTCCGGCTCTATCATGCTTAACCTCGGATTGTTTTGACTCCGGTGACAACTTCATCTATACGGATTGTTTAGACAATAGTGCCAATCTCAGCAATACACGGATTGTTTAGACTCAGATGGCAACCTCACCTATGCACGGGTTGTTTATGACTCCAGTGCCAACCTCATCTCAACTAAAATAGTTTTACAATACAAGAGTGAACACACTCACTCATAAACTCTCCTCACAAAAGTAATAAAGACAATTTTGGCTTAGGAGATTTGAGAACAATGCACAATGAATGCTCTAAGATTGGCTCAATATGATTTGAAAGTGTAATTGATGTGAAAATTGACTAAGACACTTTAAGAGTAGATAAATATCAATTAAGGTTCATGCTTAAGTCTTAAATGCCATTAAATGAGGCTCTATATATAGATATCCAAGAAAACTAGCCGTTTATAGCCGTTATTAGCTTTCTGCCAAAAGTTTGGTCAACCAAAATTAAAGCTGGTCGACCAAAAATATAGCCGTTGGAGTTTGACACGTTAGTTCAGCTCCAACGGTCATTTCCGGCCACTGGTCTGAAAAGTGGTCGACCAAAATCACTGTTGGTCGATCGAAATATGATTTTGGTCGACCAAACCTATTTTTGGTCGTTTTTCAAACTCTGACAGGATTTTTGGTATTTTTCAGATTTTGACAGCTTTTGGCGTTTTTCAAAAACTGACTTCTAAACTTGTTTTAAACACTTTAAAAATATTAGAAATCAATTTGAAAAGTATATTTTGGCTATTACAAACTTGTTTTAGTTTTACAAAGGTATTTAACAATAATTTAGAAAGTATTCATACCAAAACATATTCTAGTTTGTAAATAGAAAATCTCTTTTTAGCCTATATCAAATAATCATGATTTCAAATATATTTGTAACTTATTTAAACTTAAGAAATCATATTTCAAAGAATATTTTGCCCATTCAAAATCATTATTTTCTATTTTCAAACTTCTATAACAAAATAACCATTTTAAGCTTAAGATAGTTTGAAAACTCTTTTAGAAAGCATGAGCCAATGCAAAGAGAATTTATATGCAATGAACTAAATTAAATACAAGACTAAATATGAAAATACCATATCTAAGCATAGTTTTGTATTTTGATTGTCCATCTTCAAGCTTGATTCTAATAAGTCCAATATGTATCCATCTTCAAGCTTGATTCCCTGATTAACTTGAGCTAGAACTTTTAAAGCTATTTTACTACACACTCAAGTTAAATCATTAGTACTAAATCAAATATTTGTTATCTTCAAAATAAGAGTGAGTAAGATTGAATTCTTAATTTCTCAACAATCTCTCCCTTTTTAATGATGACAAACATTGATTTATGAGATAAAAGAAAATATGAAATTTGACAAGTTTACCTTAATCCTTACCATATTTTAAGGCTTGATCTCAAAATATGCTTGAAAAAGCAAGAGGAACTTGCTCCCCCTTTTTAACTCAGTTAAGCATCATAAGCATATTATGAGAAAAAGGTAAATAGAATGTATGCCAAACAAAATTCTCCCCCTTAAAATATGCATACTAATAAATAAATCTTTTCTCCCCATGTTCATAAATCAACATTCGTCTCTCCCTTTTGATATCATTAAAAAGATAAAAACAATTTTCAAACTAAATATCTTATAACACATCAATTCATTTAAAATAAGATTCTCCCCACATTAATTCACGATATTATTCTCTTTATTTGAATTCATAATAACAGTATGTGAAAGAGCAATACACAAATAATTTTCTCCCAAGGTGAAAAATACTATTACAAGTTAAGCAATAAGGAGATCAGGAGGAATCTAGAATTGAACAGTCTTCAAAATAAGAATAACAATTATCAAACAAAAGATTGAACAACAATATGATGACAAAGTGAAAACAAGAGCATTCTTTTTATTTTTTGGCAAAACTTTCTCTATTGATAATAAGTATGACAACTATAGCATATTCAAAATAGAAAAGTTGCTTCAAATCAAGATTAAGAAAGCTCTAAATTTTAGTATTTCACTTATTGAAAATATATTTCTCCAAGTATAATCATGACAAAACATAGGAGAAATTCAAATTATTCTAGCACAATAGTGAAATAATTTCTTTTTCTTCATTTTCATCAAACTATAGAGAGATATAAAAAATGATGCATTCAAAAGATATATGACCAATTTAGCACAAGCAAATCATAAACATGCTCCCCCTCAATATATGAATCATAATCAAAAAGTAAATAACCAATGTAGTCAAAGATCATTCATATAAGAGAGATATCAATGTCAAATAATAAAGTCATAAGTATAAGGTATCCAAGCTAAGAGAAACATTCAAGATAATAATTATTCGATCATTAATTCATTGAAGCTTAAATCATGATAATCCAAGTCTTGAAAGTCAAAGAAAATGAAATATGATATTCATCAAAAGATTTACTTATATGATGACATTGGATCAATAATCATACATAAATATTGAGAATGACAAAGTTACAAACTATAATCATTGAATTCAAATAATGTCATTTTAGTTCTAAAATCAACTTCCATACATCTATTTATATATATGCATAAAATATATCCCCAAAAAATAGAATTAGTCAATTAATGCATTCGGGATTTGTCATGAATAACTATCAAGGATTTGCATAAAAATAAGAGTTTAAGTAATATGCATTGTGCAATCCATTTGAATCACATATAAGCAAATAATGTGACAATCAAAACTAAGCTCATAAATAAAAATTCAAATAAAATAAAAAAAAATGCGAGAGAATGATTTAAAAATGGCTAAAAACATTTCAATATACGGCTTATAGTGAGTTTTCGAAACAATTTTGTTTGAAAAATTAGAAACATTTTATAAACCATCAACTAAAACATTAAAAAATCATCATTTTGATAAGCACGGAATCATTTTTAAAGGCTTAAGTAAAACAAATAAAATAAAACTAAACAACTCAAGACACTTTATCATAATCAACCATACCAAATTTTTGTTTCGATGTCTTCATAGGCTTTAAGTATTTGAGCAAACATATTTAAGAAGACATACGTTGATTGATTGATGAGGATTCTATTCTTTCAAAACTCTTCATCATATTGAGGTTGGACTTAATCATCATCTTTTGATTTATCATTAAGCTTCAGTCTTTCAAGCTTAATACCATGCCTACAACAATATCATCTATGCTTTTCTCCTTGAAGGAGTCATAAGTTTCATCAAATATCACATGCATAGATTTATCTACTACTTAGTTCTTTTATAAAAAAACTTTCTTTTTGCATCACTAGTAGTAGAGTAACCAATAAAAGTTCCAACATTGGATTTTGAAATAATATTTTCAAGTAGTCTTTGGTGTTTTAAAAATAAATAAAGTATTTGCATCCAAAGACTCTAAAATAACCAATATTGAATTTTTGATCATTTTAAAACTCATAATGGTATTTTATTCAAAATAAGTTTAATAAATACCCAATTTAAAATATCACAAATAGTGTTGATAATTTTTGCCTAAAAATATTTTAGTAAAATATTTTGCATTCAACATGGTCAAAGTTATTTTGAAACCAATAAAGAAAATCATGTAAATCTCTTTTAAAAATTATCAACTAACCCAAAAGCATAATATTTTTCAAAAACAATTAACTTGGTTTCCAAAGTGACATGCTTTATAAATCTTGTTATTTCCAAAGAAAATAGACTAGTTAAACCATAATAAGATTCCTTTAGTAAAGTTTTGAAATTGCGCCCATATTAGCATGTCCAATTTTTCTATGCCATAATCAATACACATTTTCTTTTAAAAACAAAAATAATTTTTTTTTTACTTGAAAATGTTTTAACAATGATAATAATAATTTTTGATAAGAAGATATAATCTCATTTGTTCAAATTTTCAAATTAAACATGTGAAAGAGTAAAAGAAAACTCAATCACATGATTGACAAAAATTAAGTATATTAAATTTCTAGCAAGACATTCTCAAAGATAGATAAAGAATTGTTACCAATATCACTTATGCTAATGATCTTGCTTTTTGTGTTGTCTCCAAAAATTAAATATCCACCATCATTTCTTTGTAAAAATTCAGAGCTTGGTGAAGTCATCGGTCAAGTACTTGGAGCAATTTCTTTCTTGCTTGTTCCTACAACAAAGATTTAAATATGGACTTTTGATACCTACATATCTTTGGGTCCTTAGGGGTTAGTCTTTGAATTCTTTGGTACCCATTCTTGTTTGACACTAAAATATGCATTTTTATTAATGGAGCAAGGAAAGCTTATATGTCCATCTTGGTTGCAATAAGTACATGTATATTTTGAGTTACAATTAGATGTTGCTTTGAAAAAATAATTTTTGAGATACTTTTGTTTTACAAATGGTTTGTATCCTATACCTCCTTTGTCAAAAACACATCGTTGTCTACCAAGCATTAAATCAAAATTCTTCTTTCCGTTGGTGAAATTGTGGACAATATTGGTTAAATCCAAAACTTTTTCTTTTAAGGAAGCATTTTTATTTTTCAATGATTCATATAAATCACAATTCAAAATAACTTTCTTTTCTTTTGAAAATTCCTCAAGTTCTTTTGATAAAAGAGATAATTGCTTCTTGAAAGCACTATTTTTTAAAATAAGCAATTTGTAGTTATCATGCAATTTATTAAAATCATCAAGTAGCTTATTGTATGATAACTCTTCTTCATCACTATCATTAAAATCATCAAGTGAGTCATTATCGAGTTCAAGAGATTTTACCTTACTATCGATAGCCATGAAGCACATGTTGTTTACTTCTTCTTTAATATTATCATCTAAATTACTATCATTGCTATCATCCTAAGTAGCTTTGATTTCTTCTTCTTGCATAGAAGATTTGAGAGTAATGACTTTCTTTTCCTTGTCTTTCTCCTCATCTTCTTCATCGTTTTCTTCCATTTGACTTATGATGGTATATGTGCTTTTAAGCATTTTCTACATTTCATGTGCATTAGTAGCCATTTGTACATTATTATAAATATTTATATCTATACTACATAATAAATAATTAAAAGTACATCTATTCTTAGAAAACATGATTTTGTCAAAATTATTATACTCCTCAAACCCTTTTTCAACAAGTTTATTATCATTCATTTTCTTAGGAATATATGGACATTGAACAACAATATTCAATAAGTCATCTCCCATAAACTTAAGAAATTTAAGCATTTTGATTTTCCAAATATTGTATTCAATACCATTGAAAAATGGTGGTATAGTTGAAAACCCCTCATTTGAAAGATTTTGAAAATTGTTTGGATTCGCCATCTCAAAATGATTAAGTCTTTTAAATTTGAGCACCAATCTCTGATACTAATTGTTAACTATTGCTAGCCCAAGATTGACAACCCAAAAAGGAGGGTGAATTAGATTTTAAGATATTTTACGAAACTTTTCAACTATTTAAAACCATGGACCACTATTTTGAATCTTTTAAGCTAAATCAACAATAATAGCAAACATATAGCAATAATACCAAGTATATTAAGTATATTAAATGTCAAACACTCAATTAAATAACTTGCAATAAAGTAAAGAGTGTAGTGATAGAGAAAATGCAAACTCAATTTTTACGAGATTCGACAAACATGACGGTTTACTTACGTCCCCGGCTCTCGGCAACTTACTTTGGACTTTCCACTATCAGATCAAGATTATGGGCTTGACCGACCCTTGTACAAACGGAGTGAATTCTTCTTAGGCACACCCTAGCCTTTACAATAGTCTTAACTCATGCTCTATCACGCCTAACCTCAGATTGTTTTGACCATGGTAACAACCTCACCTATACGGATTGTTTAGATAATGGTGCCAATCTCACCAATACATGGATTGTTTAGACTCCGGTGGCAACCTCACCTATGCACGGATTGTTTATGACTCCAGTACCAACCTCACCTCAACTAAAATGGTTTTACAATACAAGAGTGAACACACTCACTTACAAACTCTCCTCACAAAAGTAATAAATACAATTTTGGCTTAGGAGATTTGAGAACAATGCGCAATGAATGCTCTAAGATCGGCTCAATATGATTTGAAAGTGTAATTGATGTGAAAATTAGCTAAGACACTTTAAGAGTAGATGAATATCAATTTAGGTTCATGCTCAAGTCTTAAATGCCATCAAATGAAGCTCTATATATAAATATTCAAGAAAACTAGCCATTTATAGCCGTTATTAGCTTTCTGCCAAAAGTTTGGTCGACCAAAATTAAAGCTGGTCGACCAAAAATATAGTCGTTGGAGTTTGACACGTCAGTTCAGCTCTAACGGTCATTTCTGGCCACCGGTCTGAAAAGTGATCGACCAAAATCACTATTGGTCGACTAAAATATATGATTTTGGTCGACCAAACCCATTTTTGGTCGTTTTTCAAACTTTAACAGGATTTTTGGCATTTTTCAGATTTTGACAGCTTTTGGCATTTTTCAAAAACTGACTTCTAAACTTGTTTTAAACAGTTTAAAAACATTAGAAATCAATTTGAAAAGAATATTTTGGCTATTACAAACTTGTTTTAGTTTCACAATTGTATTTAACAATAATTTAGAAAGTATTCATACCAAAACATATTCTAGTTTGCAAATAGAAAATCTCTTTTTAGCTTATGTCAAATAATTATGATTTCAAATATATTTATAATTTATTTAAACTTAAGAAATCATGTTTCAAAGAATATTTTGCCTATTCAAAATCATTATTGTTTATTTTCAATCTTCTATAACAACATAACTATTTTAAGCTTAAGATAATTTGAAAACTCTTTTAGAAAGTGTGAGCCAATGCAAAGAGAATTTGTATGCAATGAACTAAATTAAATATAAGACTAAATATAAAAATACCCTACCTAAGTATGGTCTTGTATCTTGATTGTTCATCTTCAAGTTTGATTCTAATAAGTCCAATATGCATCCATCTTCGAGCTTGATTCCCTGATTAACTTGAGCTAGAACTTTTAAAGCTATTTTACTACACACTCAAGTTAAATTATTAGTGCTAAATCAAATGTTTGTTATCTTCAAAATAAGAGTGAGTAAGATTGAAACATTGATTTCTCAATAATTTAGCTCAAATAATTGTGAGTTCTCAAGCGTTTTTGTTAATTTAATTGTATTTTTATGTTTTGTTGTAGAAAAATAAGAAAACAAGCCTCAATGCAATTTATGGCACAAAAATAAGAGAATTCTGAAGTCAAGTGCAATCTTAAAACTAGAGAAGGTTGCGCGGTCACGTAACGAAGTCGTGCGGCCACGCAACGTAGTCTGAAGCCAAGCCTCAGCCAAAAGGTTGAGGCTGCTATGCAGCCGCGCAGGAGAGTGGCACAGCCGAGCCATCTTGTTTTAGTTGGTTGTGTAGCCGTGCCACTCCTCATATATGCAGTTATGCGATCGCGGCTCCCTCAGCCGTATATGTTGAACATGAGCCCTTTCTTGGACCATTTGAAGCCTTTGATCCAGTTTTGGTCGAACGGACATCATTTAGTCGTGATGTTTGAGAGATTTTGATGGTTAAAAACCCTAGAGATGGAGGAGGCAAGGATAGAGGAGGCTAGAGGAGAAAACTAAAGAGAAACACTAAGAATTCCTGGAGAGAAAAGAGCTTGGAGTTGGAGATCTCTTGAAGATGCTTGGAAGAGATTTTTGAAGGATTGAAGGCTTAAAGTTCATCTCCACAAAGAGTTTTCTCTTTCTTTCACTCTCCTAATCTTGATAGAAATTTGTATTGAGAATTTTATATTTTCATTTATGGATTTCTTGTTAAGATTATTAATGGATTCATCTATGTTAAGCTAGATTTTATATACTAGGACTTAACATAACTTTGTTTGCTATATAATTTGAGTATTTTGTTAATTGTTGATTTGTATTTCGTTTACAATTTATTTATGTTTCTCTATATTTAATGCTTCTAGTATATGTGGCCTATGTATTAGTTGATCTTAGATTATGATATTGATGCTCGAGAAAAATTGATTTCGTAGTCTGAAATTAAGAAACATAGTATAAGTTATCACGAGACCGGGAGGAGATCGATTCCTAGATAATCATCTTAGGCTTAGGATTTAGATTGTCATGAGACTGGGAAGAGATTAACATCTTAATTGCTAAACTAAGGGCTACACTTAATGAATATGTGAATAAATAAGTTAGATTGGGATATTGACTTGGATATTTACGCATATAATCTCATTTGATGCTCTGGAAAAGTAATGAGGTTAAATCAATTCCCTTGATTAATGAATTACGTCAAACTAACTAGCAATTACTTAATATGAATTTTTAGGAATAATAAGGTGAAATTAAGTTCCTAGTATATTTATCCATAGAAGTTTCTATTTTTTTATGTATTTATATTTGTAATTCTATTTGTTTAATTTTACAATCATTTACTTTTAGTGCTTAGATAAAATTAGATTACAAGCATCGTGGTACTTAGCAATGAAATAAACACACATTCTTGTGGAAACGACAATTCTATACTTTTCACTTATTATTTGTACACGATCGGTGCACTTACGGTTAATATTTATACACACACAAAATTGTGCTAACAAGTTATTTACCATTATCTTCAATATTGCTCTTCTTTTTCTTTTCTTTTTTTTCCCTTTTTTCACTCTAAATTACGGAAATAAATGATTTTAAATCTCGTAAATAACTAATTTATTATTAATTTACTTCTTTTTTCAAATATTCATTAAAGGCTTTTTCATGTAAATTAAGTAAATAGATAATTTACATCCTATTTACTATTTTTTTCCAAGTAAATAACTTATTACAAATTATTTACGAGTTATTTACTATTATCCTTCAACGTTACTTTTTTTATTTTTATCAATAATTTACAAGCTGTTTACCATTATCCTTCAACATTGCTCTCTCTTTTTTTCCCCCTAAATTACGTAAATAAATAATTTTAGATCTCGTAAATGACTAATTTATTTTAATTTACCACTTTTTTAAATGTTCATTTAAGTTTTTCTCTATTATATTAAGCAAATGAATCATTACGACTTATTTACCATTTCTAACAAGTCATTAATAATTTTTAATATGTTTAATGAGCATCGAATAGAGAATGCCCACATTAATTGAACAGTTTATCATGACTCTTCTATTACTCCCAATTGTCATTTAGATGTTAGTCTTTAGTATATGTGATTTTTTTTTGTTGGGGTGGAGATGTGTTTTATGTTTAAAGAGATAAGGAAAAAAATAAAGAATTTAATAATGAGTCGTGAAATAGATTTAGAAGTTAAACTATTTTTTTATTAAAAAAAATAATACATAATCGAAAATTAAAATCTTTCATTTTTTTAAGAAGTTGAACGATTTTGGTATTGTTATTATTATTATTTTGAGAAGCCGAAGTCTGAAAATCAAAGGTACAGACTGCCCATCGAACACAGAATATGAACAAAGGCAGTTGCTATGTGTACCTATGCGATCTCAGTTTTAAGGGTAAAAGTGGAAACATGTAAAATGTTAATTTGAAAAGGGGATAAATGTATAAATAAGATAGAAAATGGGCATACATTGAAACATAGGCTGAAGAATAGAGCATTCTTGTACAACTCCCATGACTTATCGGAAAAAATTCTCTTAGATTAACAATGACACAAAAATGTCCACTTATTTTTTATTTACTAGCTTTTTATAGTTATGTTTGAGGGATAATTGCAAAAAAATACCCTCATGTTTAGATGTTCTGCAATTTAAACTCTGAAGTTTGGATTCCGCATGAATTTCTGAAAATTAATGCCCTGTGTTGATTTTTAACTGATAAAATACAATAATATCCTCAAAATTAAGATGAATAATATGGATTAATATAGTTTTAATTGAGGATATTAATGTTTTTTCGTTCTTAAAATTGGTCAAAAAATCTGTCAAGGGTATTAATTTTCAGAAATTCTTAATCTCAGGGTATTATTTTGCAGATTCCAAACTTCAGAGTTTAAATTGCATAACACCCAACCAAACATGAGGGTAATTTTTTTTGCAGTTATCCCTATGTTTGAATGTCTAAATGTTTGTTAAAACAATAATTAAGTCAAATTCACTTGTTAAAAATTAAAATTGGTCGTACAACCTATTCAAACTCCTTTTAGGTATTACGCATTGTTTGATCTTCGCATATGATATTATTTAATTGACCAAATTATTATTTTTTCCATTAATATCTCGATTACCAATTAGCGATTATCTTATGACTTGATACATTTAACTGTAGCAAAGGATTGAAATTCAGCAAAAAATTACTCTTTACAAATACATATTTGGTATATATATTGCAAAATTTTTCATAAGTAAATGCAAATATCATGTTTTTATAAGTTGTAATAGGGAAGGCAATCAAAAAGAATAAAAAAACAGAGTATTTTGAGTAAAATGTGTAATAATAGTTCTAAGAACAGAGCTTTCATTTACTGATATATTTATACATACAAGAGTCTCACATAAATTTTAATAGTCACTCTTCATTTTTAGCTCAGGTTGTTCTAATAACAACTCTTCTAATTGTGTAACTAATTACAACTCAGCCCTATTTACACGCTAACCACTCGATGGTTTAACTAACTCTAGCAGACCCTCTCAAGCTTAGCTAGAGTGAAACTAAGCAAAGCTTGTTACGAAGAAACTCAAATATAGCAAGCGCCTTAGTAAGAATGTCTGCAACTTGATATTCTATTAAAACACAGGGTACATCAAAGTCTTTGTTGAGAACCTTTTCACAAGCAAAATGAACATCTATTTTGATATGTTTGGTATGTGCATGAAGAACTGGATTAGATACAAGAAAGCTGGCACCCATATTATCACACTATAAAATGAAAGGATGTTTAAGCTTTATACCCAATTCAATACAAAGTGATTGAATCCATAAAATATTTGCAACAGTAGAGGCTAGAGCTCGATATTCTGACTCCGTGCTGCTCCGAGCTACAACTTTTTACTTTTTCGAGCTCCAATTAATAAGATTGCGTCCCAAGAAGACACAAGCACCACTCGCTGGCCTCCTATCATCAATAGAGCTGGCCCAGTCAGAATCTGAAAAATATTCCAGATTTAATCTTTGAGTAGGCTTAAAACAAAGACCAACATTGAGTGTTCCCTTGATATATCTAAGTAGTCTTTTACATGCTGCCCAATGATTAACAGTAGGTTCTTGTAAAAACTGACTTAGCTTATTCACAGCAAAAGAGATATCAGGTCTAGTCATAGTCAAATATTGCAGGGCACCAACTGTATTTCGATACACTGTTGGATGTTCAAAAAGTTTACTATCTCTCGTAAACAATTTCTTTCTAAGACATATTGGAGTTGGACTACTCTTAAATTGATCATATTTGTTTTTCGCAACAAAATGAGGCATACTTGGTTTGTGTAAGTGTCAAACCATTATCTGTCCTGAATGCTTCAAAACTCAGAAAATAGTTTACAGATCCTAAGATCTTTAAAGCAAATTTTTTATTGACATCAACAATTAATGCTTGAACAGAATTAGAATCATCTCCAGTATTAAGTATATCATCAACATATACTAGTAATAGCAGAAGCTTGCCATTCTTGTTGCAATAAAAGACAGACATATCAGAAGTGGAGTTACAAAACCCCCAATCAAGTAAATCACTTTTGAGCTTGTCAAACTAAGCTTGAGGAGCTTACTTGAGACAATAGAGGGCTTTTTTCAGAAGACACACATGATTGGGATAAGATGGATGAGTGAAACCTTCAGGCTGAGCCATGTCCCTTGAAGATCACCATTGAGAAAGATATTATTAATGTCAATTTGCTGAATATCCCAGTTATGAGTGACAACCAAAGTGAATATAATACGAATAGTAGACGGTTTAACAATAGGACTAGAAGTCTCATAATAATCAATACCAGCAGTTTGTTGAAACCCCTTTCCCACTAAGCGTGCTTTGTAATGATAAAGAGAACCATCAGCCTTATACTTAATCCGAAATACCCAATTGTTACTGACCATATGCATCTCAGAAGTAAGAGGAAACAAAACCCAAATATTATTATTGATCAAAGCAGAGTATTCTTGAGCCATGGCTATTTTTCAATTAGTATCTACAAGAACTTGAGCAACAGATATTGGTTCTGCAAGATAAGCACATATTAGTTGAGTAATAGTAAAGACCTTAGGTTTGCTAATACTTGCTTTAAGATGAGTGATCATAGGATGACATGGCTTAGGAGGACTAGAAGAAGAAGAGACTAGAGGAGGACTAGAAGATACAGTTGAATGAGTTAATAAAGGAGATAAGGCAGAAGATAAAGCTTGAGATTGAGGACTAGAAGTGGATGAAGAAGAAGAAACAGGAGACACGGAAGGAGATGACTGAGAAAAAGAAAAAAGAAACACAAATGAGACAATAGGAAGATGGAAGATGAAGTGAAAAAAGAACCAAACATAGACACATAAGAAAAATCAGCTTCATCAAAATGAATAAAACGAGCAATATATAAACGACCGAAAGAATATAAGCAACGATACCCTTTATGATATGGACTATACTCAAGAAATAAGTATTTGAAAGTTCGATATTGAAACTTATGGGCATTATAGGGTCATAAATATGGGTAATATTCACAGCCAAAAACTTTAAGAAAAGTATAATCATGAGTTTGTTGAAATGAAACTTGAAAAGGAGACTCATTGTATAAAACTGGAGTAGGCATCCTATTGAGTAAGTAAGTTGAGGAAACAAAGGCATCCCACTAGTACTTAAAAGGAAGTTTAGCTTAAGCTAACAAGGTGAGACCTAATTTAACTATGTGAAGATGTTTCCGTTCAGCTTTTCCATTTCGCTGACGTGTGTGAGGACAAGGGTGCCTAAACACTATACCAAGTTGAGCAAACAATTTTAATAGAGAACGACACTCACCCCGCAGTCACTTTGAATACTCTTAATTTTGGAAGAAAATTGTCCTTCAACATAAGCGTTAAATTGGACAAAGACAGAGTATATTGCAGATTTAGTTTTTAAAGTAAACCTGCTAAAATCATCAACAAAATGAATGTAATACTTATAACCATCAGTGGAAGTATAAGAAGAAGGACCTCATATGTTAGAGTGAATTAGCTCAAAAGGTTGTAAAATTTTAGTTTCAGATGTAGGAAAATGTAGACGATATATTTTGCCATATTTGCAAGCAACACATAAACTGATTTTATTTATATCACAAGGTACATTGACATGTTTGAGTACAGTATGTAAGACATGGTTATTTGGAAAACTAAGACGTTTATGCCACAAATCCAAGTCAGATGTTTTGGTACTGACAATATATTGAAATTTATTGAAACAAGATGAACTATTTGAAAGGGAACTAGTTAGGAAAACCGAACCTAAAGAACTAGGGGACTGATGACACACTGAATAAAAAGCTTGGAGCTAAGTAGATGAGCGCG
The DNA here is from genome assembly GCA_002914845.1 of Trema orientale. Taxonomy (NCBI): domain Eukaryota; kingdom Viridiplantae; phylum Streptophyta; class Magnoliopsida; order Rosales; family Cannabaceae; genus Trema; species Trema orientale. The sequence continues at coordinate 18,658 of JXTC01000177.1, forward strand.
ATGGAGACAAATTAAGCTGGTACAAACTATTTTTAAGCTTGCCTGCTTGTAGAACCTTCTTCGAATTGAGGTCCTTAACAAGACATTGTTTAGAAGAAAACTCAATTAGAACATTATTGTCTCAAGTAAACTGGGAAATGCTTAGAAGATTTTTTGTTATAACAGGAACATAAAGAATATTAGACAATCTAAGAAACTTTTCACAGTCTAAAGAAAAATAAGAATGACCAATATATGAGATTACAAGTTCAGAGCCATAATGACTAATATGTGAGATTACAAGTTCAAAGCCATTACTAACAATCAATTTTTCTTTACCTTTGTAGCTAGTGGACTGAGCCAAATTGGATAGACTAGGAGTAATGTGATTGGTAACACCACTATCAATATACCAAGCTAGATCAAAAACGACATCAAGAGTAGCAACATATGCCGGAGGCTGAGGAAGCTTAAAAACTGGAGCCAGAATATCCACCAACAGAACTAGTAGTAGAATCATCAACTCCAATAAAACTAATATCAAACCGACGACAGCATTTCATAGCCACATGGCCAGTTTTGCCACACAATTGACAAACAAGACGATTGCCATTACTACGGCCAGAGCTATTTCAACTACCATTAGAAAAACCACAGCCTCTATATGGCTGAGTACCATGACTACCATTTCTAGACTTATGATAAGCATATTGGTAGATGGTGGATTAACCAAATTACTAGGAAGAGTAGCAAGTTGATGCCCAAGACACATTTCATGAGTTTGTAACACAAATTGAACTTCTTGAAGATTCAATTGATCATTACGAGCAATAAGATTCACCACCACAGATTCATACTCAGATCCAAGACCAGCAAGAATATAGAGTATTAAATCTTCATTAGTAATAGTATAACTGTTGCGAATTTTATAATAGCTACGCAAGTGCACGTGCTGAAACAAGTAATATAGTAGTGAGTGAGTATCGTCTCCACAGGGATTGATTACTAAAATTATTTATAAAATCTAAATGTCAAACAAACTAAATTAATGAATGAGAAATAACGATTTGTAATAAAATAGCAACAATTAAAAGATGCAAGCGGAAATGTAAATATTAAGCAGAAAATAGCAAAATCTAATCAAGTGAATGTGAGTCAGTAGTGTGGATAAGCTGGGACTATTGAATCCTCCTTGGTTGCAAATCTGGGTTTAGTTGCTGCAGCAACGCCTACAGCAAAAATCACTCCAGTAACCGAAAATTCATTCTGCACATATTAATCTTCCGAATTCAATATGTTTAAAGTTCTTCAAACCAGATTTTACATATTCCTATGCTAACCCAGTTCTCAAAACATCATTTATAGTATCAATTCTCAAAGGGTTTGCATGGTAACAATATATTCCTATACCCTTACTAATTCAAAGATATACTAAAGAGATGATTGAGTCATGCATCATTTAAGCTTAAATCCAACTAAGATTAACCTTTCCAGAATTAATCCTAATTTGTTTATCCTAATATTGATGGCCAAGCAATAAAAGGAAATAGTAATGAAGCTCACTTGAACAAACTAGAGTAAAAATACTATAAACATTGAAAACAACTTTAATCCATCATTACAACCTCAGATTCATCATAATCCCAGCTAAGGAAGCTTAGCTCATAGTCTGAAATGTAAAAATCAGCATCCTAAAATATTCCATTGATTACAGAAAGCTCAAGAAAAGAAAAAGGAATTAAATACAAAGAAGACTAAAAGAAGTATGAAAATGCTAGCTGGACGATGGAGGTTTAGCTCCTTGCAGCTGCTAGTACGCCTCCTCCTTCGTCCTTTCTTCTCTGTACTGTTTCTCCTCTCTCTCTTTCTTTCCTTTTCCGTATTGTGCTCGCAGCTCAGCCGCCGCCACCTTTCTCTTTCTTCTTACAGTACTCTTTTCCTTTTATATTAGGGTGAGTGATGTACCCTAGCACACGTGTCAGCCAAATAGAGGAGTGAGGACCACTTTTCTTCATTTTTCTTTAGCTGGTATTCAATATTAGCTGTCAGTACTGGCTGTACGAAATATCCGCCAGCTGTTCGAAATAACGTCAGCTGGAAATTGAATCTGCTGTGCAGTATTGCTCCGGCATGTTGCTGCAGCAAAGTTGCTTCCAGCTTTGACTTAAGTTGAGCTTTCCTTCTAGGATGCTGCCATTTAATTTCTGCAAAACTTAAGACCATATTTCAGCAATTCTAATTAAACTCAAGGGAAATAAGATAGATATTAACTAGATTAGATTTCAAACTTCAGCAACACCACAAATGAAAATAAAGTAAAGAAAAGCAATTAAACTACACAATTTATTCTTTTAAAACAACTAACCTAAGACTAAAAACACACAAGATAACTCTATTTCTATAGAGTTATCAATAACCAATTGAATTGAGATTATCAGTGAGAAGTTGCATACAAAGCATATACTCTTCAATGGTAGATGCACCTTTCTTAGTAGTCTGAAGTATGGAATGAAGTTGCAAAGCTCTTACTCTAGAATTGGTGTGAAAAAGACGCTCAAGAGTGAACCATACTTCAGTAGCACTGGTGTAGCGACTGATGTGACCAAGCATCTATTCAGAGACGGAAGAGAAGAGCCAACTCATTAGGAATTGATCATGGTGAAGCCACAATTGAAACTCAAGATTCAGAAATTGAATCAAATTCTCAGAACCATTAGGATTAAGATGCTGATTATACAGATTAAAACGAGGAGTAGTGCCAATAAGAAAGCCTTTAAGATTATATGCATGAGTAGTCGTAAGAATCTGAGAGCGCCAATAGAGGTAGTTCTTGCTATCAAGCTTCAACGACAATGGAGTCAGACTCGAGGAAAATGGAAAGATTGAAGCAACTGAGCTTGAAGAAGCTTGAGAAACAGAGGAAGAAGGAGATGCCATTGCTGCTCGAGTAAGACGATCAAGGTCGATCTATGCTCTGATACCAAATCAAAGAGAATAAAGAAATAGAATATTTTGAGTAAAATGTGTAATAATGGCTTTAAGAACAGGGCTTTCATTTACTGATATTGTCGTTTTTAGAGAAAAAACTTGTTTTTTCTTATTCTGAATTCAGGAGATAGCCTGAATATAAATAGGGTACAACCAGACTAAAGAATCAGCAACCAAAAAAGAAAGGAATCAAAGGAAAAATAATATCCCTGATTTTTAGGAACAGAAAAATAAAACCTAATCTTCCAAATCATAAAAATAAAAACTATATAAAGACTAGAATCGGATTGATATAAGACTCAATCAGCTGTTTAAATGATAGAGAATCAGCTGCTAAATTAACAGCAGTCTCAATAAAACCGGGTTTTCCACAGATATATTTATATGTACGGGAGTCTCACATAAACTTTGACAATCACTCCTCATTTTTAGCTCAAGTTGTTATAATATCAACTCTTCTAACTGTGTAACTAATTATGACTCAGCCCTATTTACATGCTAACCACTCAATGGTTTAGCTAACCAACTCTAACAAGCACTAATAAGGTGACCATTATTTAATCTATTGTAATGGAGTTAGTTAATGGTGTTATTTTCTATTGAATATTAATACAAGTCAATGGTAAATGCCAAGTGCCAATTATCATGAATGACCAAAACGGCATTGTTTAATAGAGTTGTAGGAGTATCAAAACGACTCACTTGGTGATGGTCTAACAGACTGTTTGGATGTCATTCAACAATAAATAAAATATATATACGCTTATATATATATGGGCACCAATCCAGTAAGTATTTTTTTTTTACCTATCTATATGTATTATTTCGGCTAATCAAAATTGGTCACGCACGTTTTTTTATGGTAAAAGAAAGAGAGAGAAATACATTAAATAGTGTGTATTTATTTTTATTTTTATTTTTTTTCCAACTACAGAAATTATAGTAGTCGTTAGATCAACAATCCAACAGCTAAAAGAAATACCTAGGGTAGGTAAAAAAAAATTTACTGGATTGGCAACACATATATATAGCCAATAGGTAATTTTTTTCTTATTTATGTATAGGTAATTTTTTTTTTTAGCCATTGGATCGTCATCTAATAGTGATCTAATGACTATGATGATGTTGATAAAAAGACGTGCATCATTAATGCTATTTCTCTCTCTTACTTTTTAATATAAAAAAATGTGTATGATAAATTTTAATTGGCCAAAACGATACCTATGTATAGGTAAAAAAAAAAATACCTACTGGATTAGTGCCCTATATATATATATATGGCACCAATCTAGTAGGTATTTTTTTTAAACCTATCTATAGGTATGGCTTCGCCCAATTAAAATTGGTCACACATGTCTTTTTATGGTAAAAGGTGGAGAGAGAAAAATATTAAATATTGTGTATTTATTTTTATTATTTTTTTCCAACTATTCAAATTATGGTAGCAGTTAGATTATATAACCCAATGGCTGAAAAAAAATACTTATTAGATGGGATCATGGGAATCATATATCTATATATTTAATTAGGTCCATTTCGAAGCCACTATGAAATCTGAAATGACAAAAATTTCAAATCATGTTTAGTTCACTAGCTATGCTGGACAAGCCAAGCTCCAAAAGATGATAGAGTAGCCAAGCTCCAAAAGATGATAGAGTTGAGAGAATCTTGTCTAAGTGATAAAAGAAAATGTATTTGTTCAATTATATTTCGCTAAATCACTTAATTAAGACAGATTCAAATTTTCAGGAAAAAAATATGAATGTCTATATGCTTTTGTTTATAAGCTGATGTGTGTAAATTTCATTAGGTGGACATAGTATAAAACAAAAACAAATGGACAAACAATTTGAGTCTCAATGGGCGCCTCTATTCAAGCTAGTTAATTACATTACTAAATCTTAAGATGATTAATAGAAAACGTGCCACATTGAAACGATTTATTATTTCATTTTATTTAAGAAAATTTGATTTTTATGATAATTTTTCAAAAAAAAATTGAAAAATCCTGGAATCTGAGATTGTTCTGAACAATCCCGGATTTAATTACAAAAATATCACTTTTAGAAATATTTAGAAAAATACTACTTCTTATTAATTGATAAGATACTTAAGATTGCTAATCAAGTTACCTGAGGTAACTTGATCAGTTACTTCATGTAACTGAATTTGTTATCTGAAGTAACCTAATTAGTTACTTTGAGTACCATTGAAAAATATTAATTTTGAAGAAAAAAATAATATTTTTCTAAATATTTTTTAAAAGTGTTATTTTTCTAATAAAATTAAAAAAAAATAATATTTTTCTAAATCAATTTAGATTTTTTCAAAAAAAATCAATTCATCTGAGATTTTTCAATTTTTGGTACTCTTAAGTTGAATTTTTTTGTAAGAAAGTGGCTTTTATTTATTGACGTACCTCTAAGGAAAACATAAGATTAGTTCGTTTATAGACTTTGTCTACGACTCAAATTCGATGACCAAGGAGGTACGAATAAACAGATGAAAGGATTAAAAATACCTATATTCTCTTATTGTTGGTTTTAGTTTTCGGTTTCAGATTCCTTTTGTTTTTGTTTGTCATTGTTGTCCTATATCCTTTTTGTAAAATAAAAATTAAAAAAACAAATGGATCACTGGTTGGATTCCTTTGGTTTGGTGCATAATGTTGTTGTATTATAGTTAATTAAATATTAAATTTTAAAATTAGACTCGACTAGTAAAGCTACTTTGATATCTCTTTTCTTTTCATTTTAGGGGTATGAATTAATTAGCTTCGTTGGTGTTATGACAAAACTTTCCAGACTCCACTTTTGAGGAAGGTGAGAGGTTAGTTCACAATTAATTAAGTTGATTTATCTATCAACAGACTTTGAATACCGACTTTTCTTCGGAGTTTTGAAATTCAAGACATAAGAATTACGACTTTGGAGAGGGAAAAAATTGACTTCTAATTTGTCTTCCAGTGCTAATACTTTTTCTTTTTTTCTTTTCTTAATAACAACATTTGTTTTTTTATGGAAAAAATTAAAAAAAACGAAAGAAGAAATTAATGGTCCCTCGGCTCCACAATAAATAATATAAAATAGAAGCTTCTGGCACGCAGTAATTATTAGTATAAAATAAAGCTTCTGGCACGCAGTAATTATTTGTTTCATGATTTGCTTGAAATTAAACCATTAGTAATACTGTTTTGAAACCGACCAAGATATTTGGCTTTTTATAATTTTATTATATACAGGAATAACTATAAAAAAATATTTTAAAGTTCGGGTATTCTGCAATTTAAATCTTGAAGTTTGAATTCTGCAAAATAATATCCTGAGATTAAGAATTTCTGATAATATCTTGAGTTGATTTTTTGAATAATTTTAACTGGTAAAATATAATAATATTATCAAAATTAAGATGAATAATATGGATTAATCTAGTTTTAATAGAAGATATTATTATTTTTTTATTTTTAAAATTGGTCCAAAAATCTGTCTAGGGTATTAATTTTCAAAAATTCTTAATCTCATGATATTATTTTGCAGAGTCGAAACTTCAGGATTTAAAATTGCTGAACAATCAAATTTCAAAGTATTTTTTTTACAGATATCCCTTATATATAATGGAAAAGTTTTGAGGATATTTATCTGTATATTATATACTGGAATACTAATCAAATAATGGTAACTATAATTAATCAGGTAAGTGTTTTTTTTAAATTAATTTTTTTAGGTCAACCAGGTAGCTTAACTTCTATAAATAATTTTTTTATCTTCAGGAATTAACGAAATTAGAAGCTGATCTTCTTGTAACTAACTTTTTTCCTGAAAGAAGCCCCCCCGTTGGAAACTCCACCTTTAAATATGAGTTTACGAATGTTAGTAACTTATGATATATTATATAGATGGTCGTAAGTACTATTTTTACGATGTAGTTACATGATTGGTATCTATAGTTACATATTTAAGGTTAGAATTCTCCATTTTTCTTTTAAAATAAAAAAGAAAAAAAGGAGTTTATACAATAGGTATTTTTTATTTACTATTGGTAAGTAAATCAATTTTGACCACTAATTATATTTTAATCTTAGTTACAAATATAAATAATAATTAATCACATTGTAACTTGTTCTAATATAATTAATTATAACCGTTAGATTGAAATTTATCGATCAAAACCAATTTACCTATAAAAAATACTTATTATAATAGCTCCCAAAGAGAAAATCTTAAAGTAACAATTATATCCATTTGGTCTCTTGGTGATCTAGTTATTTTCATGGCACGGTAGTATCAATCACATTTATTCCAAAAAAAAAAAAAAAAAGAATCACCCTTTCTTTCTTTAAAGTTTGCACGTGAGTTAAAGAATTTGAAGTCCTTGAAATTTTAACATCAAATAGATGTATTTAAAACCATGTTCCTTTTTCTCAAAAAAAAAAACCCATATTTTTTTTGAGAATTAAAAAAAAAAACCCCCCATATTCATTAGAAACATTAATCAAATTAACAGCTACCACTTTCAGTAACCAAATTTCTGCTTTGGAACTAATTTGGGTGGAGAGAAATCAATCTTTTGAAGCATGAAAAGTAATTGTCATAAATAATTAGTTTGGATATAATAAGTTGTAATATTAATGATCTAATTAGATGCTTATAATTATACTGTTAAATCTCAGTAAAAAATTGTGAAAGATATTTTAGACCAAAGTAGAGTACGAAACGTCAATAATTGAAAGGGTTGGTCTGGTGATCTGGTAACCATTAAAGGAAAAATAGTCACATATAGCGGCGTGGGATGCCGTAAGGCCACAAATTTTACCTTTCTTTGGTTGAAAAATTTGGCACTTGCATTAATTACTCAAACTACATAGAAATTTCTCATCTCTATTGGTAATTTGAACTGTGGGGAGAAGCATGCATAGATTTCGGCTTACGTAAACAAATTCTTCACTCTTATCTTAAGATCCAAATTATTGGTTTTACCTTTCTATAGTTTATTAACACAGCCGAATTCTGTCACTTTCGTTTCACTCTTTCTTTATCCAAAAGCTAATAATCTCAATGGCTTTCCGTGCACCTTCAGGACGCAATTCGTATCCATATATGACTTCTTTAATAGTAACCACACTTAAAGATTAAGAATACTTCCCCGCATTAGAAAAAAGGCTCACAGTAAATTATGTGTTTTCTTTTTTCTTTTTTTAATTGTTAGATTAAAACTACCGATAATGTATCTTTTTGGTCCCATTCAACTTTAAAATTTTTTGTTTTAGTACTTAAACCTTTAGAACTATTTTTCATTTGTTCTTTTAACATTTTCCGTTAATTTTCATTGCTATTTTGCCTCATGTCTAACAGAAATTTAACGCAATAATTGTTTAGGGAATAAAAATCGTCTAAAGATTTAAATAAAAGACTTTAGAACTTAGGGGCCAAAACAAGATTTTTTTTTTTTTTTCAATTATTTAGAGACGGATGGGGTGAGTATATATTTTCTGAAAAAAAAAAGGAGAAATAATTGATAATGTGTGATGTATCACCACTGTCATTATTGATTTTGGCGGGCACATGACACGTTGCATTACAAGAGAGAATATCCATGTCACCCGTCATGTAGATACCCAGTAGAAGCGATGTGAAAGGGGTTTATTTTAGTAGCATGGAGCTTTTACCCTAATCAATGGTCAAATTGTAAGACACATCTTATAGTAGGATTTGTCTTTCATTATTCTCTAAGCTTAATTTCGTTAATTGTAGCAATATTGTTTTTAAAAATTAATATGGAACTTGTAATTACTGAGGAGATATATCTGGCTTTGATGATTTAAACCTCTTAACCGCCCAATCCGTATTTGTTAGTAAACTATTAGTTAGTTTATCAAATTTTGTAGATGTACTAACGTCACATCTAGAATAATATCTAAAAATAATTTCTAACTCAAAACATAACAAAGGAATAATCCCTTAATACATCTATGTTTTAGTATTATTACAAGGGTTAGCGGCAAAAAAAATACCTTCATACTTGGTATTCTGCAATTTAAATGTTTTAGTTTTTGCAAAAAAAAAAAAAAAAATCCCCTCACATTTTGAAATTCCAAAAATTTGTATTCTCCATCCCTATTTTGTTCACTTTATATTAGTCCAAATGATATTTTTTGTAAATATTTTTAATTTTTTAAAAACAAAAATAACATAATTTGGGTTTGAATTCACGATTTTTGGGAATAAATTTGTCAAAATATGAACAGATGATACAAAATTTTCGAATTTCAAAATGTGAGGATATTTTTTATGTAGAAGACAAAACTCAGGGTTTAAACTGCAGAAAGGTCAAACATGAGCCTATTTTCTTTTTACAGTCAACTCTTACTACAAATTATAAACCCACGAATTCAAGAACTTTCACCTCAAAATTTTTGTTTATGTAACTTGGAAGCAATTAAACAAATCGCGTATGAAAATTGTCTTAAGATCAGTTAAAATTTGTTAATTTGATTAAGGCACGTCTATAATAATATTATAATCGCTTTCTTGACAATAGATGGTCATACTATGTAGTTAACTCATATCTGATTTTTTTCTTTTTTTTTTTTAAGATATCATATCGAATTTAGTTTATTGTTTTCCTTAAAATATAATTTAACTTGTAACAAATAAACTTTAAAAAAAAAAAGATTATTTTACTCTATAGGTCACTTCATATGGATACATTACGTACAATGACCTTTATGTCGCACTATACTGTATATTCCTTTTAAAAGTCCATTTTCTAAATTATTAAAATAGGAAAATATAGTTAAACATCATCTTCTTTATACTGTAGCATGTAGCTTCAAACATTCACACTATGATACTCTTGCCTCTTTGGAGCCAGAATAGGAAATTTTTTAAGTAAGATCTTTGGTATAAAGACTATTTTACAGCACTATAGCAGATATGGCTTTCAAGCCGTTAATTTGTACAGGCTCAATGAAAGTTTTAGATAGAAGCCGGTTGATTATTGTGTCATTAGCACTCCCTTTGTTTTCTTTTACTCACACAGATATTGTTTTATTATGTCCCAAAGCCATTTTCTTAGCTGAGAAGAGAGTCCAACATATTTGACTTGGCTCAATAATAAAGTATATTTTATGCCTTAAAAAAAGGTTAATAAGAGTACCAAAAACAATTCAAGTGTAAAATTAGGTGGGCAAAAGCCAGTGGAAAAGCATAATTTACACACTAGAAAAAGCCCCTAGGGTGGGCTAGGTGTAAAGAAGAGAATGGCTCTTTGCCTTTTTACAGACCCCAAACAACAAATTACTAGCCAACACAACACCAACTTGTTCTGCTCCAAAATTCAATTGTCTTTCATTTCCCACCTCTTGTTGACCCTTCAGAGGTAATCCACCTCTCAACTTTCACTTCCCCATTTTACCCTCGGCCCCCCCTTCTTCAGATATATAATCTTACTTATCTAACATCTCATCAATTTTACAAAAAGCCTACTTATCTTGACCAAAAGTCAAACATGATTTAGCTCCCCAAATAAAACCTCCCAAAAAAAAAGTCAAAGCAAGCAAAATTACCCTAAACCCAATCAAAACTTGCCATCTTAGTAAACTGAGCTGGATGGGCCCCACTTGACCACTTCCTCACACCACCCCTCTCCTTTTTTATTTTCATTCGGCATAGAAAAAGAAAACCCTAATTCACCGCCTCTTTTTGTCACAAAAACATTTACACACAAAATACCCCATTTCTTCCCAACCACCCCTCATACACACTCAAAGCAATACCAAGTTTTACTCTTAACCCATTTCATCTCTTCACTTGACAAACAGAACCCACAATTTTTTTTTCACCTTCTTTACCAGGGAATTTACTCTCAGCCGTGACTGTAAATTTTTCCATATGCTGGAAAATCCAACTTTGCCGGAAAATCCGAGTGCCACCAACCCGGGAAATGGGGAGGTTGGTGACTCAGTTGGGTCGGTCCCGGTTGGGTTTGGGGAGGAAGAGAGACTGGGAGCTGAAGATGGTGACCGGAGCTGGTTAGGTAACCGGTGGCCTCGGCAAGAGACTTTGGCTTTGTTGGAGATAAGGTCTGATATGGATGCTAAGTTCAGAGATTCCAGCATCAAAGCTCCTCTTTGGGAAGAGGTTTCCAGGTGATTTTCTATTTCTCTTTGCTTTTTCTTTTTCTCGGGAAAGTTGTCTGGAAAGTGATGGAAAGTTTTTCTTTCTCCTTTTGCTGTGATATTCTTCAATTTTTTCGTATAGCCATTACCCAGAATAAGAAGTTTTTGAGCATAGTCTTAGCAAGTGAATTAGCTGAACTTTTTGTTATGTAAATGGGTGTTAGGAGATATAATCCAAAATGTTTATTTGATTGGTTTTTTTGGATTTAGATTGTTGAAGTAGAAAATGGGATTTTTTGGGTTTGTTGTTAGGAAAATGGGGCAGCTTGGATACAATCGAAGTGCCAAGAAATGCAAGGAGAAGTTTGAGAACATCTATAAGTACCATAAAAGAACTAGAGATGGTCGGTCTGGGAAATCCAATGGCAAGGCTTATCGGTTTTTCGAGCAATTAGAGGCATTAGATCACCACTCATTTGATCCTTCTCTTCCTACTTCTAGCGAAAAAGTTGACATTTCTTTGGAAGAAACAAAAACAACAACAAGAAGCCCGACGAATGTTGTTATCAATGCAATCCCATGTTCTATTCACAAGCCAACTACGAATTTTGTCGATAATTCGCCTTCAAATTCATCATCATCGAGCCAGGAATCCGAAGGTGTGCGTAAGAAGAAGAGGAAATTGACACAGTTTTTTGAGAAGCTGATGAAGGAAGTGACAGATAGGCAAGAGAAGTTACAAAGGAAGTTTATAGAAACGTTAGAGAAATGCGAACAAGAACGGATAGCGAGGGAAGAGGCGTGGAAGATGCAAGAATTGGAGAGAATTAAAAGAGAAAGTGATCTGCTAGTTCATGAAAGGTCCGTGGCGGCTGCAAAGGATGCTGCTGTGCTTGCCTTTTTGAAGAAGTTTTCCGAACAAGCTGACCCAGTTCAATTTCCCGAGAACTCAATTGCAGTTGGGGAGACAGATTTGGATAGACAGGAGAAGCATCATGGTGGAAATGATGAGCAGATTGGCTTGGACACTCAAGAAAAGTTAAAAAATAACAGGAACTTTGTGCAGGTGAGCTCCTCTCGGTGGCCCAAAGATGAAGTTGATGCTTTGATTAGGCTGAGGACTAATCTTGATTCGCAGTATCAAGAAAATGGACCTAAAGGACCTCTATGGGAGGATGTTTCAGTTGCCATGAAGAAGCTTGGATACAACCGGAGTGCAAAGAGGTGTAAAGAGAAATGGGAGAACATAAACAAATACTTCAAGAGGGTAAAAGACAGCAATAAGAAAAGGGTGGAAGATTCAAAGACATGCCCTTATTTCCACCAACTTGATGCTTTATACAATAAGAAGACTAAAAAAGTCGACGATTCACTAAATTCCGACTATGATTTGAGGCCTGAGGAGCTTCTAATGCATATGATGGGTGGACAGGAAGAGCAACAACAGCCTGAAACTGTTACTGAGAATGAAGAAAGTGAGAATCTCAGTCATGACCAAGGAGAAAACGAAAAGGTAGACGGAGATGGCTATAAGCATACTGATCATTCTTCCATGGAAATTATGGGCTGAGGGAACAGAAGATGGGGAAGTCTTCCCATTAGAGTTCAAGTTGGTAGGCCATGATCAGTGTAGGACTACCCTATGGTGTTGTAAGTCAGATTCTGGTATTGGGAACGTTTTTGCAGAAGATAGTGAAACTATTCCCATCTACATGTGTACATGGTCATTATTTGTTGATTAGAGAAAGAGAGAATAAGGAGGCTTGGTATTGTGTAGTTAAAATAGCTTGCGATACTCCAAAGCCCTCATGTGTGCAAAAAGTTGGAAATGGTGGTTTGCTTTTGTTTGTAATCAATAAAAACTATAGCATAAATTGTTTTGCTGCAATGAAAGCTGTATTCTTTTTTGTGATAAAAGTAGTAACTATGTCACTCGTGGCATAGTTTAGTATCAATAAAAATAATCAAATTAAACTATTTGTACAATTGCCATTGACGTTGTGTCACTATCCTTATCAATTCATTATTCTCTCTTTTGGAGCATGGTTTTTTAATAACATCTTGCCGAAGCATTCTCTCCTACACTGATTGAATATTTTAACTCAAATTCATTTATTTATTTTTTAAGTTCTGAATTCCCAAGAACTAGAACTGTTTCAGGTGCCAGCGGAGAAAGACCGAAGATTAACAAAGTATGTTTGGTTCAAATGAATCAATCTTGGAATGGAAAGGTGATTCCAAAAAAAAATAAATTCCTTTGTTTAGTTGTGTTTTTAGCAAAAGAATTGTGATTCTAATGGAATCACAATTACATTAAATGTTGGAATTATTATTCCACTCTATCACCAATGGAATAACAATTCCATCATTTTACCAAAAATTTTAATACCTAATTTTTTTCTATTTTGTCCTTTCAAAACATCTAAAGCAAGGGCATTTTTGCTAACAGAATATTTTTTTTCATTCTATTTTAAAACCATTTCAAGTATCAACTAAATAATGGATTATTATTTCTATTCTTTTTCCAATTCCATTTCATTACGATTCCCATTATCATTCTAATTCTATTTCATGAACTAAACACCACCTAAGATTTATACGGTTTTTCTTATGGTGATGTCACCTTTTATGCTCTCTGTTTTTTTTTTTTTTTTATGAACTATGCTCTGTGTTCTAGCAAAATTATACTTTTTATTTTCGTTTTCTGATAATAATAAAAAAAAATCTGATGTACTTATATACAAATGTCACATCTCTAACCATTTTTTTTTTATTTAGTTCTACTAGAAGAGTAATAGTTTGTTTCTATTGCACTTTCTTACTTTTGTTTTTTGTGTGGTAATTTATACAACTAAAAGGAGGCAAAATTCATTTTAAAAGGAGAATTTTTGGTGAACAAAATCTTGTTGTAATATGTGTACATAAATTAAAAATTACGTGATATATATTATTGAAAACCTGAAGATGATTTATTCAAAAAAAAAAGATGAAAGTGAAATCTAATTAAAATACAAAGGAAATTAGTAACAAGGAGATGATGAACTTAGATTCTAGTAAATTCCAGCTGTCCTTTGCCTATAAAGTATTTTGGGTAATCATAAAAAGTCTGGACGGTAATTGGTTAATGTTTATTTACATACCTCATAAGATGCTGTACTTGACTAATAACCCAAAGACAGAGTAAAGAAGTTGCTATAATTGACAACCCACTTAATATTTTCCTTTTTCCATTTAAGAAAACCACTATGGGTTTGATGATGTCATGGATAGTCCCTAGTTTTGAGACTTTCTATAGTTCCACAAAAAGATAGATTCATATGAAATGGGGTCTGATATTTATGACATTTATATACATTTTTATATTATATAGTTTATGAACTCTATAATGCAATGCAGTGGGTCCACAACCACAAGCCTGAGTTGCGTTGAGGCAAAATTAATGTATGAAGCTGACTTTGGATAATTCACTCCAGTCTCATGCTTATCTTCTTGGTATTATCATTATCTGGAACTCTAGTTTGGTTACGTAAGTAAATAATACAGCCTTAATAAACTTCAGCCAAAATTTTCTAGTGGATTTCTCGTCCAAAAGATGGGTGAGAAAAGAGTTACTTCTCTTACAAAAGGATTTCTCGTTCATCTTTTTCCTTTCTATGCCTACGAAACTTCGGACGGATAAACTGTTTAGGATTATGATGTTTCATATTTTCAGATAAGTATTTCTTTCGGTAAATTTGATATCGTAAAAGAAGCCAACACTCAGAAACAAAAGGAATCAGCATGTTCCAATAAATTTGTTGTGTTTGGCTGTGGTGGTGGAATATTGGAATGATAATAATAATGATTATATGAATGAGAATTGAATGCAAAAAATGGAGAATTGCTTCAATTGTTTAGTTAAAATTTCTAAATAAACTATGAATTGTCATGAATGCTAAATACACTCTTCAAATCTTACTGTGTGAAATACGCTATCCAGTTTCACATTTTAATAATATAATAAAATATAGTTGAATTCTCATGTCAAACATTTGGATTAGAGAATGTATTTAGTATTCCTTTGTCTAAATTTTAAACGGTATTCTTGGGATAAGCATAATATTCCACCAACCAACTAACCCAAATAACCCGGTCAATTAATAACCCGAATAACCCGATCATCTAATATTTGGATGGATTATGTGTCGATTCTAACTCGATCATTCAATATTTGGATGAGTTAGATATCGATTCCAATCCGTCCAATGCAATCCAATCCGACCAATATATATTTAGTATTAATTTATTATTTTACATATATAGTTACACTCTTAAGACAAAATAAAATTTTTAAGATAAATTTTAACTCAAAATTCAAATGACTTTGTGTTCATTGTTTAACTTAAAGCCACATTGATAAACTTTGAAACCCCAAAACTCCACAATTGTTGGCTTTTGATTCTTCTTCATTTTATTTTATTTTTCAACAAAAGAAGAAAATAATTTGGGTTAACCCGACTAAAACTTTGGGCACCTTATGAACGAAGTATCAATACATTGTATGAGTTTCTTTCGCAACCCATAATTTATTTGATTGGGCTGGAAGAGCCATATAAACAACCCAACTCGACCATTGTTCACCTCTATTGTATTCCATTCCATTTCCTTTCCAAACAAACAACACCTTGAAAAAAAAAAAAATTAGTGCTAGAGAGTAGTCATTGTCATGTAGGAAACAAAATGAAAATTAGAATAATGATTTTTTTTTTTTTTTCGTAGGCATAAATAGGGAGCTTGACTTGACTATTTGCCAAACCTTATGTTGATACAAAAATTGCACCAATACTCAAAAGCATTGTCATTCTCTTAAAGAATGAACTCTTCAAAACAAAGAGAAGGCCAGACCTTATATTGATACAAAAATTACACCAATACCCAAAAGCATTGTCATTCCCGAAAGACTGAATTCTTCAAAACAAAGAGAAGGTGAGACAGCGACAACTGAAGGCTCTCCGATTGTTTAGGTAATGAAGCTAGCAAATAAAGAAGTGAATTGATATAATTTAGGTAACTAAAAGTAAGGGTGGCAATATAGGTCATGACACGATAATACGACTCGAAACTCGCACGATTAACTGAACCTGTTTGACACGAAATTGACTCGAATTAACACGATTAAGTAATTTTTTAATAAATTATATTAAATAATTATTTTCAAAAAAATATTTTTTCATGAATTTTTTGTAGATAAAATAAAAAATATAAAGCTAATGAACTAGTTTTCTCTTATTATAGTAAAACTTAATTAAAAAAATCGAGCAAACTAACAATTATACTATTTATATACGTTTTGACCCATCAATCTGCACGTCATTTTCATTAAATAGGTAACACGTAGGTTAACCTGTTAACGACACGATTTAATTAGGTTAAACACGACACGACACATATTGCCACCCCTAACTAAAAGTGTGCATAAAGGATTCTAGGTTATGACTCAACAACACCTAGGATCGGACATGTCGGTATCTATAGAAGCAATAGGATTCTATGTTGATACGTACTTTCTTATAATTTATTTTGATCTCTATACATGAGAGCAAGAATTTTCTCTCTAGAAAACTATGAAAAATTCTATGTAGAGAATAATATGAACACACACTCACACACATATAAAGGTATTAAAATGGGCAGGGCCAAATGAGCCGGCCCGGCCCGCATTATAACAAGCCCGGGCTCGGCCCGGCTCGCCAATCTAGCCCGCATGGGCCGGCCTGCAAAAAATAATTTTATTTTTATTTTTTTTAAAAAAATTTTAAATAAATTTAAATACAAAACTTTTTCCAATACTTATAAATATACATTCTCTCACTCTTTTTTTTAACACTTTCAAATCTTAATCTAATTCTAAATAATTTTCCAATACTTAAATTTTTTTCTTTTATCAACTATTCTACTTATACACTTTTAGCTTATTAAATTATTTTTAAATTTTTATCAATAGGAAAAAAATATAACATATTATTTATTTTTTCATAAATTTTATTTTAAATTTATAATAATTTTAACTAATTATACAAATAATAATCTCATTTTTTTATATTTGTTTTTAAATTTTTTAAAATTAGGCCAAAAACGGGCCGGGCCTGCCTAGGAGCCCGGAGGCCTACGGGCCAAGTTAGGCTCCATTTTAAAATTTCGGCCCGATCCGTTCTTTCTCTCACCCAGTCCGCCCATTTTGGCACCTTTATATATACACATATATATCTATAATGGAATAGAAAAACTAGTTTCTCAATTCTATTAGGAGAGCCGCACGCCTACCAAGGAGATTCCCCAGTGGTTGGCATGTGGGAGGAGTTTTCCACTTATGGGACTCATCTCCCTTGTTTCCTTTTTATGTTAAATAATTATCCAATCGTTATTTATATTTTCTAAGGACTAAAAGAAATAATTATCTTATGATTAATTCTTTTGATGAATATATTTTTAATTATCTCAAAACCAAAAGCTGTAAAATTAATAATATCAATCCTATTGATTATTTGTCACCACAATTAATTAAATGACAACAATTATTTTGCTGTAAAAAATACTATAGGCGTGTAGCACTAGTACTGGGCCAGCAATAGTCCAAACTCATTTGGACAGTGGCCCAATTAATTCTTCATAGTATATGATCCAATACATCGTTTATTACATCGTTTATGAGCTAGTTCGGGATCTAATGAATCTATAATATTAAGCTCCAATAAAGATAATGTATTAGTTAAATTTTAATTAATAAACACAATTAATTAACTCTCAATTATTTCACTAAAAGTCCAGAATTGCACGTCAACATTATAAATAAAATTTTATTCAATTAAAAACCTTTGAACAGTCATTGATATAATCATTATATATAAATTGACCAACCACTAGACACTTATAATTAGAGTTGGGCCTGTATTTGTTAACATCGCTAATTGTTTTTTTTATCCTTAAGTATTAACAAGTCTCTAATGAATAATTAATTTATGACTAATCATAAATTATAAATTTTTGTTAACCATTATCATAAACATCGGGTTTATTATTTAAGACTCGAATTAATACTTTAGAGAATGTCTTTTCTAACTTCTAACAATAGATGGAGTGGATTTCATATCTGTGAAATATGCTCCCAATCATTTGTAGTATTACATCTCTAAGATACTAAGATATTGATCCTTTATAATAGACCTTACCTTTGTAAATCAAAAGACATAATATGACAAATAAGAATTCACATTTATTCAGGATTAAGATTAATCAATATATGATAATTAGTTAATGAATATTTACTTTCTATATTCTAACAGCGCTTATTAAAAATTTATTTTCATCTTAGTCCAGTTTTATATAATCTTAATTATACAAAATATCTCTATCTTAATATCTTACTATATTTACGCTTTAGGTAAACTTTACTATCAATAATAAAGATAAGCCACATTAATGATCTTGATTGAATAAAGTACCTAACTTTATTTATCGATTACGAATTATTTTATATTAATATTCTTAAACTAAATCCTCTTGTATATAATAATTATATACTTAATTTAATATTATATTAGGATAATGCTACATGTACCAAAATTTTTACTAAATTTTTAATACCAACACATGTGGCATGTGAATTGGTAATATTCAATTAGTAAATATGATTAATTTATTTGTGGTAAGTTTAAATACACTAATTAAATATTACCAACTCACATGTCACATATGTTAATATTAAAAATTTGATAAAAATTTTAGTACGCATAGCATTATCCATTACATTGATAATAAAGGAAATACCATCAAATTTAAATGGCATAATTAAAAACAAACATAAGCAAACATCAAGAAATGTAATTTCCTTTATTAATCAACAAATCCAATATTCAATTACATGCTTTGGCACAATCTCCAACAGAGACAAGAGCATGATTTGTGATTGTAGGGCACAATCTTCCCTCTCCTTCTCCCTACATCTTTTCCTTCTCTGTACTCTCTCACGTCTATAATTGTAAATTTGGCCATCTAACAAAAAGTATTAAGTGAAGAACCCAAATCAAAAGGCATGTCTTAACCCTAAGAAAAGAACATGAAAAACAATGAAAAGATAGGGGAAAAAAAAGATTCTTTTGTGTTTTAATCATTGTTCACTATTTGTCTGAGAAATAAAATGAAATAAAAAAGATAAAACGAATTTCTTTAGGTTACGATGAATTGGGTATTTGGTGGATTCGGAAGTATGTTAAAATTTCTCAAATGTAACATATACACTAAACTGCAAACACACATTACAAAAGTCAGGGAGAATACGATAATTGATTGAATCCTTGACTCCCAAACTCATGCACTCATCTATGTGACTTTCGCAATTGTAACATATGTACTGAATTGCACAAAAACTATAAGGGAAAAAAAGCCATTATTTTGTGCTGTTCGATCAATTTTTGCGATAAGGAGGAAAAAAAACAAAATAATTTGTGTTGTTCAATCAGTTATGTATGGATTTTTAAGGACATCCCTCGATATTGTTATACATACTGTTTAATTTGATATAATCTTACTATAGTGAACAAATTATTTGAAAACACACACTAAAAGTAACAAACACACATGACATCTTAATTATATTAGGACTATCCATTAGTGCGGAATCCACATAAGTTTTACACTTCAATCATCAATGTTGTAAGACTCCTTTGTAGAAAAAGAAAAATGCTACAGAGGTTAGTCTCACACGTTTAACATTTACACATGAAAGATGTTTAGAGTCCATTAATACTTAACACTATGCATTAAGAACAATGCTAGATCCATCATAATATTTTTTTTAAACCATAAAATTTACATATATTTTGTACACCTCTTCTTGCACTGAGCATCACATATATTCTTTTTTTTTTTTTTTTTGATGGAGCATCACATATATTCTACAAAACTAGTCTGTATATATGGCCATATTTTAGTATACCTCTTGTTGCACCAAAACATCACCTATCTTCTATAATATTACTCTCTATATATGGCTCATATGGGCACACATGTTACATGTAACATTATTATTATCTTTGTAGTATACTAACTGCTGAGCAGTGAGTACCACAGCCCACAATCAAGAGGAATCGGAGGACGGCTCCCATTTTGCTTCTTCCTAGGGGTGTTCATGGCCGGTTTGGACGGTCTAAATCGTCAATCCAGAAACCAATCTGAATGTGCGGTTTGGCCGGTTTACCAATTCGTACGGTTTGAGTTTATCGATTCAAATCGGCCAAACCGCACCTACATTTTTACGGCCGGTTTGGGCGATTTCCGCGGTTTAAAAACTTACAAAATTTGAATTAATACAATATCAACTAAGCTCATATCATAATCATATTTCATCTAAAATATAAAGTCCAAATATAAAACGAAACCATAACATAGTTAGAAGCTATAACCAAATCGAAAGTCATAGTAAACTTAAATTTTAGTTACAACTTACAACTTAATCAAAATTGAATAGTAAACTTAAAGTCTTTAATCTTAAACATATCACAACAACAAGACTTAAAGTCTAAAATATCATAAGAGTCTTAAGTAACATAGTCCTAAATAAGCTAAGAGTAATCATTACTCAATTAGAATGAATAAGCTTAAATTTTTAACTATTAATATACATTTAAAAAAAAATACATATACAAACTTATTGACCGGTTCGGTTTGAATCCGACTAAAATTTTCTAAAATCGAAAACCAAACCGGCCAAATCGGTTTTCATATTTTCTAATCCGTAACCGGCTATTTAAAAAAAAAAACAGCGCGGATTAAACGGTTTAGATTGAATTGGGCGGTTTCTACAGTTCGACGGTTTTTTTGAACACCCCTACTTCTTCCTAACCGTTAGATTATAGCACAAAGAAGAAACTCACCGAGATCCGAGCTTAGAGTCCGATACCCACCATTTATCTTTTTTTTTTTTGTTTTTATTAATACCCACCATTTATCTCGCTGGCTCACCCTCAAAACTAGTAAATAAAAGACTGTAAAAGTGACTTGGGACCGAGCGTCCTCATTTTTTCAACTTAGTAGTCACCAAAAAAAAAAAAAAAAAAAAAAAAAAAAAAAAGAAAGCTCGAAGCAGGCCCATCAATGGCGGACTACGAAACCCACCATCAACAACCCATAATCCCCAAAGAGACTGCACTCCAAGCCTTAAACACCATAATCCAGCTCCATTTCGAGAAGACCCTCGAGAAGAAGCGCGCCATAGACCTCCAGAAGAAAGAGCTCCACAAGCTCTTCCTCCTCTTCTTCATCTTCTTGGGCTTGATCTTCCTGGCCCAATCTCAGTCCCAACGCCTCCAGTGCCGCCATTGCTGGGTACCCATCATCCTCCTCTCCCTGGCCCACCTCATCTTCTACGTCTCCGTGGCCCAGACCCTCAGATGCATCAATGGCTTCAAGTACCAGAGACGCTGCCACAAGCTCACTCTAGGACTCGCCACCGAGAAGCTCAGGGAGATGAAGATGAGAATCGTCAATGGCGGTGCTGCTGGTGGGGGTGGTGAGTTCGAAGGGGTTGGGGACGACGAGTTCGAGATTCATTACCAGGAACCACCCGAGAGCTACTTTGGTAAGTTCAAGAGGAATTGGGCTCTGCATTTTGGCTTCTTGATCTTGATCTATGGCTTTATGGTTTCCTCCTCTGTTGTTCTTCTCTGTTTTTAGATTTTTTTATTTTTTATTTTTATTGCATTTAGAGATTGGAATCATTAGATGGGCATTTAGAGATTGGTTTGTAGAATTTGATTTTTTCTTTTCTT
Organism: Trema orientale; assembly: GCA_002914845.1. Taxonomy (NCBI): domain Eukaryota; kingdom Viridiplantae; phylum Streptophyta; class Magnoliopsida; order Rosales; family Cannabaceae; genus Trema; species Trema orientale. The sequence continues at coordinate 40,546 of JXTC01000177.1, forward strand.
TTTTTTTTTTGTTTTTTTTTTTGGTGGGGTTATGAAAATTTGTGATGGAATCTTTTATCTGAGTTTTCTCAATCATCATACTTGTGAGCTGTGTATTTTCCATAGATTCAGAAGAATTATTTCAGTTTTTCTGTTTTATTTATTTATTTGGGTCTTGGAAAAGTTAATTTTCAAGAGAAAGTGGTAAGATTGTGTATGGGAATATTTCTTTGTAAAAAGGTTAGGAGCTTTTTTTTCACTTTCATTTGTTGCCATTTGAAGAGAAAAATACACTTTTGATTTTTAAGCCAGGATCCCTGCAATTAGTGTTAAATGTAACAAAAATGACTAGTAAGAGAAAAAGTTAAAAAGACAGTAAAGGCTGGGATTTGAATTTTTGAAAATGATAGACTGATAGGTAATGTGTGTATGTATAGTGTATATAGATACACCTCACCGAGTTTGTATTTAGCTTATTAGCCTTTCTTGGCTGCAGGGTTTTGCAGTAGCTGTTTTTGTAGTAAAATTCCAAGTTTTCAATTAAAGTTCAGCAATTCTCTCTCTTTTTCCCTTTTTTTTTTTTGTTTTTTGTTGGAGAACACTATAGTCTAAAACTGGTTGAGTATTAAATAAATAACAATATAGAATAAGAAGAGACGTTATTATAATGATTTTTACAAAATGAAGTGTTCTAATCTAATGTTAATGTGATGGCTCGGGGGTTTGTGCCACCCTCGTTATCCCGAACGTTTACCACCTGAATGGCCTCCGATCTCATGACCCATGGACGTGACCGCTGGGGCCCACCTGTGGTCCCCTGCAGCTGCATGCTGTGCTGTAAGTGTCCAAGTTTATAAACTCTCGCATTTACCATTTACAATACGCCCCTTCCGCCGGCCTGGCCTATAGTTTTAGCCTATCAACGCATCATCACTTCTCTTGTGTAAAATTAACGTGTAATCGTAATCAGTATTATATTTATGCATCAAAGAAACTATAGTCAGGGTAGTCTGTTTGCTACTGCGTAAAGTCAAAAACCATGAAAAATGAAAAATAATTGAGTTGTTATTCTTTTTCAGTTTATCATAAATATGTAAATAAATACGAGAATGAATGAGAAAGAGAAGCATTTCTTTTATTATCGTTCTCCTTCTTACGGATTAGTTTTACACGGTTTATTAGAATATAAATCATGAGCGTCATAAATAGCGTATATGTGACGTTGTTGACATTCTGTATCTGAAGTATATATAATTGGTTGATATCATCAATGTCTTAACATTGTATTATTACTGATTAAATAATGTCTCAAATGAGAACATCGCATTAAAATCGTGACCCAATAAAATTTGATGGGTCTCATATCTTACTTTAAACTAGTCCTTATATCTTGCGTTTTACGCGAGTTGGTATGAATATTGCATTTATTAAGTTTAATTTAAAGTTACGTTCAATATATTATAACAATGTATTTATCTTTATATTTATTTTGATGAGACGAATATAATATAATTATTTGTTCGATTAACTAAAGTTAATATAAGGTATCATTAATATTAAATTAAATATATTAATATATAAAACATTAAAAAATATATTAATCTCTATATTTATTTTGATTAAACGAATGTAGTACAATTATTTGTTCGATGAATTAAATTTAATATAAGATATTATTAATATTAAAAATTAAATACAATATTATATAAAATATATACATATTACAACTAATCATAGCATGAAAAAATTATAATAGAACCAATCATATCATGAAAAAATAAGAGTTAAATTAAAAATTTTCTAAAAATTTTAAAAATAAAATACTGATCAAAGAAACCATCATATTTTATTTATTTTCTTTTTGCTTCGTTTTGGGCTTAATATATATATAAATAGATAGATAGATGTACCTGCGAAGAAGATCTTAAATATCGTTTTGTGAGCCATTATTTTATCACCAAAACCGGTGTTTAATGTTACATTAAAAATAAGTTTTCAAATGACAGTTTTATCCTTTTCGTTGAGTTAACTTGAGAAAACACTTGAATTCAGCAGGCGACCTCGGCTCATCTTGTATGTCTATGCAAAATGGTGATTACATAGTTTCTTTTTTTTTTAATATATTTTTTTAAAGAGGAAAAGAAAAACAAACAAAACGAGTCCACCCATTGCAAAATATTGGGAAGCTACAGTGCCACGCTATTAATGGCGTGACACTGTAGCTGTATGCCGTTAATAGCGTGGCATTGTAGCTGTGCGCTATTTTGTTTTTTTTTTTTTTTTCTTCTTCTTTTTATTTACCCTCCTTTTAAATGTTTAATTCCACATATATCCTTGGGCAAAGTTGTTATATTTAAAATGTATTAATTATTGTAAATAATTTTATATTAATTGTTTAAGTTAATTTAAATAAAAATTGATTAATTTAATAGTTCAATTTGATTAAAAAAATGTTACATATTTATAAATAATTAAAACTGTATATATAATATTTGAAAATTAATAAAATAATCAAATCAAGGATAGGGAGGCTCCTATTGCACTTAGAAATGCATTAATACAATCTGTTCATGTATAATAAACAAAACTATTAGTTCATAATTAAATGTAATTTATAATTTCGTAATTTATCTTATATTATTATTTATGTAAGTTCGCAAATAATTTAATTTCTCAATATGTCGTTAAATTAGTATGATTTATATAAGTATATTAGTGAAGTAATTATTTAAATAAAATAACTATAGAGAGTTAATGGGTAAAAAAGAGATTTGGGTCAAAGATAGAAAGAACATTATTTTTTATTGTAGAGAATATTCTTTTGGGGATAGAGAATATCCTTTTTGGTATAGTATTTGGAGTAATGAATTGGAGATGGAAAAAAAATATAGAGTAAAATTACAGCATTTAGATGTCTAATTGCTGTAAAACAGAATTTTTGGTTGGAGATGGCCTAAACTCCCCAAAAATAATTAACCTTTCGGAAATTTTTACCCCATAAAGTCCCTTGTTTGAAGGGCCTAATTTGAATAAAATGATGGGGACAGATAAAATTGTAAGTTGCTTGTTTTTGTAGGTCCACAGTCCACATGTCGATATGAGAATAAATATACGTAGTAATGCCAGTGTAACTGCAAGAGTCCTGGTCCTGGATTGAAACTGCTGCATTCCAAAACGCACCTTTTTTTTTTTTGGGCTCTGAATTCCAAAACGTAAGTTGAAATCTTTTTTGACATTCCAAATCCACTTTATTTTCCAATTCATATTTTTATCAATTTGACATTCCTAATCCGCTTTATTTTGCAATTTTCATATTTATCGACTTGTTACTTTAATGACTCCAGTTCATTAGCCAGAAAATCCATTGAGTTGAGCAACACAACATTTATGTTCGATGTAATATATATTAAAAGTAAATGTTGGGGCAAGTAAGTGCTTGCACTGCACTCTTTTTCGCCTTGAATATGAATCGGTTACATCAGAACGAGCTCAGAGCTTGAACTTGTTGACAATCTAAAAAGAGAATAGGTATAACTAGCGGGACTTTGTAAAAAAACAAAGTTATTTCGGTGGACAACCACTTGGTTTTCTATTGGTGGTGATGTAGAGAGCTATTCGAGAAGATTTCCACCACCTACTTTCAACATCTGGAAATCCTCTCGTTATTATGAAAAGAATCAGCATAAATTAAAACAACTTTTAAAACTTAATTGTACACGGCTCCGTTGTTAGAGCTCCATCATATTTGAGAACCAACTGGGAAGCTGTAACCATTTATCCCAAAACTACAGCTTCAAGCCGGGGAGAGCACCTTGCACAAGGAATTGTATGCATCAACACAAAGTTTGAATTTCTCTTCAGCCATTGCCTGCAAACGTGCATACAAATCTTGTAAGAATTACAGCACAACACCGCACAAGCATCGAATGCGCATAGCAAGCTGCTAGTATACGTTGATTGGTGAAGGCAGAATCCAATTCGAGGTCCTTGGATTCGATGCCTAGTGAGTTCACCCACTTAACTATCTGGCACTTTCAATATCAAGATGATCACACTTGACATCTTAATCTTGTTAATGAAAAGTGCAAGATCATTGAGCCCTTTGACATCTAACCTAATCTTCTAGTTCTACTAAATCTTCTATCAGCTGCAAGAGCAGCATTTCAGTTTTCAAGCTAACCATGGAACAAAACTTCCTGATCAAATATCACAGAGGAGCAGTTTGAGTGCTACAATCAATAAGGTCCGGTTAATTTTATAAATATATAGAAAAACCAGAAAGACACAAAACTGAAAGATAAACCTAATGGACTACACACATCCAAAAAATGAAAACGATAAATGTTTTATGGGCTAACAGCTGACAAGTGAACTTGATAATTTTAACATTTACATTCAACTCCAATGAAATAAATCATACAGAGAACAGAAGTTAAGAAATGAACCTGTGAAGGGCCTTGATGCTTATCTGGATGCCATTTCAAAGCAGATAAACGGAAACTACCAGGACAAAGAAATTGCAAATGACATAAGAGTGAGTAAAAAACTATAACTGGATGGTTAGCTTTTTATTCTAACGTCTGGTTTGTACTGGTAAATGCAGAGAGCACTGAATCACTTACGCCTTTTTGACGTCTTCTAATTTCAAAGGGCCAGTTGGAGGCAGACCAAGAACTGTTCTATCTGAGCACAATCCTACACTGTAGGATTCATCATCGGACTCGGAATCACTACTGCTCCCCAATGTTTTACTTCTATGTTTCCAGTTTAAACGTTCTCTCCAATCAAATTCAGATTCTGTATCCTTGAAGAAAGACTCTTGTTTTAAGTTAAAAGACCAAGTATACCATCTGTTTCCAAATGTCGCTTGAAAGATTGTCTCATGATGATCATTGAAATCCTCATTAAAACCATCTCTTCTAAACTTACCTGAAGATGTAAAAGCAAGCCAGTCAACTTGTAAGGATGCAAGTTCAGTAGAAAACAAGTGATCCATCAAAATCAAATGAAATGAGTTTCTATCCAAATATCAGTAACTTATTTTTTTTATAAAAAAAAAAAGAAAAAAAAAAAGAAAAAAAAAAAGGAAACAATGAGAAAGTTATAACATGCACACAGTCTCTCGACCAAAGGCCCCTACTCACACCCACGTATTTGTAGGTACTTCCCATATATAGCAATTCATAACACTTCAAAGTTTATAATGAATGTTTGAAAACGTATCTAAAATAGTAGGATTCTTAGTGTAAATGTATTGCACAGACCTCAAATGTTGGCATAAGCCGCATAAAAAATAATTGCACAAGAGAAAAGCTGTAATAGTTTGAAAACACGAGAAGAGTTCGTTATCGTTAGACTCTCGGTGATACATAAAAGAATTTGTTGAGCAAACGGTATACATACATACAGATGCGTATATATAATCCCATATGTATGTAAGAATATATAGGCATTTATAAATATGTCTATCTAGGCATATCTTGATATCCCAAACTTCAAGGAACAGCAATTTGACAAGAAAATAAGATACCAATGTCCAACAAATAAACAAGAACATATAATGAAATCTAGTTGCTGAATTTTATATGGTAGAGCCAATATCAAGTTTTTGCAGATTGAAGACTTTACTGACTGATGACTCTCATTGTTGGGATTTTTTTTTTCCCCACAGAATTTGAGCGAGAAAGAAGTAAAATAACTTACTGAGTTGTTAATGCTGTTGGATTCAGTAAGATTGTGTGAGGTGGTGCAGGACAGGAGGGTTTGGAAGCTAGAGAAGACTGAAGTATTCAGCTAAAAAGCTCTTTTCGGCTCTAACTGAAGATGACATAGGTCAGTATTTTGAGTTGTATTCTTTTATTTGGAAAGCAACTGCTCCTTTTAAAGTAAATGTTTTTTACTTGGTTGTGCTCCTTGGGAACATTGAACGCAAATGACTTGGTGCAGCGAAGTAATCCTCATTGTTGGTGTGTTGTGTGAAAAAAGAACATCGAGTTTCTGGATCATTTAATGCTACCTTGATTTTTTTTGTTTTTGGGCAAGAAAACTTTGGTTTGGTGCAGATTGTTGGGATGAATTCAAGGTTAATTGGAGCCCCATCAACAGTTTGTTGATCTATTTCATAAGGGAATGGGTCCACAAAGGAACAGTGGAGGCAACAAGTTTTGGAATTCAGCATGTTAAGCTGTCTCTGTTGGTCCTTGTGGCCGAAAAGGAACGGGAGAGTATTTGAAACTCTGTTGGTCTTTGTGGCCGAAAAGGAACGGGAGAATATTTGAAAATAAATGAGAGGACCTAGATTCTTTGTGGCATAGTATTAAATTCTTGGTGGCTGTATGGATTGTTGATACTAAAGAAGTAAAAATTTTACTGTTTTCGGATTAGGTGAAGATGCGAAGTTCCATCTTGTAATTTTTATTTCCTACTATTCGGGACATCTTTTCCCTTAATTTTGTTCCTACCAATTTATGATCATCAATAATAGTGCCCATTTCCTATCAAAAGAAAAAAAGGTTTTTTTCTTCAACATAACCAATGAGACCGATGGCCTCTTCAGTTACATTAATTTCTACATTTATTAAGCAAGCTAACAGATCAAGAACTAAAGAAATATCAGCACCCATTTACTTATCATATGGAAAAGAATTTGACTCAGGCTAAAACTTCCTATATAAAATTAGCTGCCCTTATAGTTGTAGTCATAAAGACGACCTAAGATAGTGCCATATTCTGAATTCTTTTAGAATAATGAACGAGGCTAACTGCAGGAGTAAGTAACAACACCATAATAACACCATATTTTCCAGTGATCACACAAAACATACGCAAGTTCTTCAACTGAGATAAGAAGTCAGTTTTTGATGTGATACAATTTGTTTATCCTGGCACTAAATCTAAAAATTCAGATCATAATGACTAGATAACAAACGAAGGAAACAAAACTAAAGAAACTCACGTTTAATTTTCTTTTGGTGAGATTTATCAGCATGCTGAGCCCAATACTTTGGCTTATATTTCTTTCGAGAGTTATCTGATTTATCTGGCTGGCCACCAGGTTTCCACACTGGGTCTTCATCCTAGGTAAATGTGCCAAAATAAGCGTTTATTATTACTTCATCCTAGGTAAAAGTGCCAAAATAAGCGTTTATTATTACTTCATCCTAGGTAAAAGTGCCAAAATAAGCATTTATTATTATTTGAAAAGTAAACAATAGATGAAGAATTAAAAATAAAAAAATTTCAGCAAATTATATAAGGGAAATTCCAGCATCTGAAACCTTATAGGATAGAGTCGAGGCTATCGACCAAAGAGGGGTTGCAAAGAGTTTACCTGAAATGAAAATTTAGAGGATCCATTTCTGTAGAGAAGATCTTTCAATGCCTTCTTAGCATCAGCACGCTTTTGACGTGTTGCATACCTTATGTAATTCTGAATTTAATATATCTCAGATTAGAAATAAAATCACAAAAAAATAAAAATAAAAATAAGCCAACAAACTTTGGGAATTGGGAGTGAAGGCACCCCAAAAATATTGAGATCATAACTTCATAATTTAAAAGACAAATAAATAAAAGAAGAAAGAGGAGCCGATAAGCAAACTGTCAAGATGATAGGCAGAACCTATACTCGTAGCTATACTATAAGATATAAGGGTATTTAGAGACAAAAATATGGAAGCCAATATTATTTCAGAATAACTAACCAGGAATTAGAGAACCTGGGTTTCTCCCTAGAGCAGAGCTCATTCAATCCATACCAAAATCCTATCCCCTCTTCTAGAGCCTGATCGTACATATAGCCCCTGCCTAACAAACTACCCTTACGTCACATAACAAATTCCCACCCAAACTAACTCTGACTTAGCAAAACTAACAAAAATATCTTTGGCCACAGTTCCTCCCTTAATTCGTTTTAGCCTTTCTTCTAGCATAAGTAAAATGTAGAGGTGGCTTATCAATACTCCCCGCCCAAGTTTTCACCTTGTCCTCAAGGTGGAAGGATGGAAATTGTTGCAGGATAGTATCAAACTCCTCCCACGTAGCCTCAAAGGCTGGCAATCCTTTCCATTAGAGAAGCACCTGAGGTTTGGCCACACAACTGGATGTTGGCAACCGCACTCCCAACAATTGATCAGGCTCCACCCTCCAAATCAGGTCCTTGGTCAGCGTAGGAGGTAAAAGGGAGGTCTTAGTCATATGCTTTGTAGCTGGGCGAAGGAGGGAAACATGAAACACAGGATGCATGGCACTCTCAGGGGGTAATTCCAGACGATAAGCAACCTGTCTAATCTTCTCTAAAACATTAAAGGGCCCAAAATAACGGGGAGCTAGCTTCTCATTTCGCCGCTTGGCCAAGGAGAGTTGACGGTAAGGACGGAGTTTCAGGTAAACGGCGTCACCGACCTGAAAGTGGAGGTCACAACGATGCTTATTGGCAGATTTCAGCATCTGTTGTTGTGCCCGTTGTAGTTGCAGCTTCAATTCATCCAAAATGTCGTCGCGATCCTTCAATTGTTGCTCGATGGCATCATTGGAATGCTACCATGCTCAAAACGCACTAATGCCGGCAGATCACGCCCATAGACAGCCTTAAAAGGTGTAGTGCGGGTGGATGTGTGGAAACTGGTATTATACCAATACTCTCCCCAAGGCAACCATCGGAGCCATTGCTTAGGCTGAGTGCTAGTGAAGCAGCGCAAATAGGTCTCAATGCTACAGTTCACTACCTCGGTTTGTCCATCTATTTGTGGGTGGTAGGCAGTGCTTCGCCGGAGGGCCGTGCCTTGTAGGCGAAAAAGCTCTTTCTAGAATGTGCTCAAGAAGATTTTATCTCGGTCGGATACGATAATTCGAAGAAACCTATGAAGACGAACAACTTCTTTCAAGAATGCAGCAGCCACCCCTTGGGCGGTCATAGGGTGATGTAAGGGAATGAAATGGGCATACTTAGTTAACCTATCGACCACAACAAAGATAGTGTCGTAGCCCTCCGAACGCGGCAATCCCTCAATAAAGTCCATGGAAATGTCTTCCCAAATCCTATCCGGAATAGGTAGTGGTTGCAAGAGACCCGCCAGATATAGTGTGAGTGATTTATGCTGCTGACATACCGAGCAGTCTGCCACATATTGTTGAATAGCTCGTCGCATGCCCACCCAATACCAATCTGCGGCTATCCTTTGATACGCCTTGAGCACACCCGAATGACCTCCAGTCACGCTATCATGGTATTCGCGCAACAACAGTGGAATGTAAGGAGAGTCATGGGCGAGCACCTGCTTATCTTTGTACATGAGCTTCCCATCGCACAAGGAGAATCTGGCCTGGTTAGTAGGAGCATCCTCCAACTGCTTGCAGACTTTTGAGAGATAGGGGTCAGCTAAAATCTGTGAGTGGATAACCTCCATGTTCACGACTTGCAAGGTTGATAGAATGGCCAGGGAAGGGCACGAAGGGACACAGGATAAGGCATCTGCCACCCGATTTTCTGCGCCTGATTTATATTGAATATCAAAGTTGTACCCCAGCAATTTCGTAAGCCATTTTTGGTGCTCCGGGGACACGAGCCACTGCTCCAATAAGTACTTGAGGCTTCGTTGATCGGTGCGAACCACAAATTTCCGGCCCAAGAGGTATGGTCGCCACTTTTGAATGGAGAGTACAATGGCCATTAATTCCCGCTCGTAGACAGACTTGAGTCGATGGGGAGCTGATAGTTGCTGGCTGAAATAAGCAATGGGACGCTGTTGTTGCATTAATACCGCCCCCAACTCGTGGCCGGACGCATCAGTTTCTACAATGAATGGCTGGGAGAAATCAAGTAAGGCAAGCACCGGTAGTGAACTCATGGTAGTCTTTAACTGGTCAAATGCCTGTTGGGTTTCAAGAGACCAACCAAAACGATCTTTTTTTAATTGCTCGGTCAATGGCCTAGCAATTTCGCCATAGCCAGCAACAAATTTCCGGTAGTAGCCCGTCAATCCCAAAAAACTCCGGAGTTCGCGAATGTTCTGAGGCACTGGCCAGGCGCGCATGGCTGCAATCTTGGATGGGTCAACCGAAACCCCTCTTCCAGAGACGACATGCCCAAGGTACACCGTGGTTTGAGCGAAGAGACATTTCTTATGATTAACAAAGAGGGAGTGGCGGTGTAGAAGCTGTAACACCTTTTCTAAATGCTTCATATGATCTCCCAATGTTTGGCTATACACCAAAATGTCATCAAAAAATACCAGGACAAATTTCCGCAAATGTGGGTTGAAAATCTCATTCACGAGAGCTTGAAATGTGGCTAGGGCGTTAGTGAGGCCGAATGGCATTACTAAAAACTCGTAATGTCCCTCATGAGTACGAAAAGCTGTTTTTGGAATGTCATGTGGTGATACCCGGATTTGATGATAACCCGAGCGTAAATCCAGCTTCGAGAACCATTGGGCCCCATGTAGTTCATCGAGGAGTTCTTCAATAACCGGGATCGGAAATTTGTTGGCCACCGTTTCCTTATTCAAGGCACGGTAATCTACACAGAAGCGCCAACTGCCATCCTTCTTCTTTACCAACAGAACAGGGCTCAAGAATGGGCTTGAACTGGGTTGGATAATTCCTGCGGCCAACATCTCTCCGACGAGCCTTTCAATCTCATTCTTCTGGAATTGTGAGTACCTATAAGGCCGTACACTAATAGGTGCCACTCCTTCCCAAAGGACAACGTGGTCTGTGCTACGAGAGGGGGGTAGACCCTGCGGTGGTTCAAATAGTGCGGGAAATTTCTGTAACACTGCTTCAATGGTGGTCGGTACCTTATGACACTCGGTCGGGTCGGTCACATCAACATTATTGAATTCCAGCAACAGGGCATCGCCTTTATGTCTTACTGTCCGGATCATGGCTTTAAGTGAGATTCAAGATTTACCCAGACTTGGGTCACCCTGCAACGTCACCACTACACCGCCGAGGTTGAATTTCATAGTCAATTGCTGCCAACTAATTTGCATTGACCCAACGGACTCGAGCCATTGCATCCCCAGTACTACATCCGTCCCGCCCAACTCGATTGGCAGGAAATCATCCAAAATTTCTAGCTGCTGGAGCGTCAGCCCAACCCCCTTGCAGATAGTGTTCCCCAACACAGTGAGACCATTTCCCATGGAAACTCCATACCCAGTTGTGGGCGTGGTTGGTAGGTCAAGTTTATGGACCAAATCAGAGGAAACAAAGTTATGGGTAGCTCCACAATCGATTAAAACAATTACCTCTTGGTTGCTGATACGCCCTTGGAGCCTCATGGCGTGAGGTTCAGTTAAACCGACAACAGAGTTGATAGAAAGTTCGGCTGTCACACCTAGCTCGAACCCGTCATCCAACGCTTTGTCCTCACAGCATTCGGACTCGTCTGGCACGCTCTCGTCATCGTGAACCATAAGAACTTGAAGTTGTTTCTGCTTGCAGCGATGGCCAACGGAGTACTTCTCGTCGCACCGGTAGCAAAGTCCCTTTTCTCGTCGGGACTGTACTTCCGACTCAGTGAGGCGCCGGAAAGGGTTCGGAGGTCACGGAGGTGCCAGCGGAATGGGTGGAGGGGGAGGAGGACAGTGCAGCAGAGTCGTCCTGGTCGCGGTGGTGGACTGGGTAATAGTTGGGCGAGAAGAATTTGATGAGGAAGAAATATAAGAGGGAGTGGGCTTGCTGTATCGAAGAGAAGGGTGTGGGCCGCGGCCCGATCGAAGCAGCCCTAATTTCTTCTCAGTGAGTTGGGCGACTTTCATCATGCTGTCCAGCCCACTAGGCTCCATCACTAAGACCTCAGCCAAGATCTTTGTCTTCAACCCATTAAGGAATGCACTCTCTAACACTTCCTCTGTCACACTCATTAGTGCGACGGTGAGCACTACAAACTGGTGGATGTACGCTTTGACTGAAGCGTTTTGCCAGAGCAACAGGAGTTGTTGGCAAGCCGAGGCTGCCGTAGAGGTGCGAAAGCGATCGAAGAGGACACTCTGAAATTCCGTCCAGCTACAAAACGGGCATCGTCGTTGTTCCCATTGATACCATGCTAACGCAGGTCCCTCCAAGCAGATGGCTACTGTGGATAATCACTCAGCTTCCGTCATGGAAAGAAGATCGAAATACCGAGTGACTCGGAGTAACCAGCCATCCGGATCTTCGCCATCGAAGCACGGAAAATGCAATTTGCGAGCTCTGTTGTCGATTGTGAGACCGGACGGACCGGACACGGAGCTCGTCAACGGAGAGTTGGGAAGCGGTGATGATGGTTGGACTGGGGCCGCCATAGAAGGGGAAGGAGAAGCGTTGGAACCGGTTGGTTGAGAAGCGGGGGAGGTGGTGGGAAATAACTGGTTGAAGCGGGTGAGGAGCAACTCGACGTTTTTCTCCATGGAGTTGAGCTTCTTCACGTCATCCTGGAGAGGCAAACTCCTGCCTCCAAGCCGCACGCTCTGTCTGCATCTGCTCCTCCAACTGGTTGAGGCGCAACTCAGCTTTGCTTCGGGTGTTAGCGGCCATGATCCGGGTGAGCGCTCTGATACCAAAATGATAGGCAGAACCTATACTCGTAGCTATACTATAAGATATAAGGGTATTTAGAGACAAAAATATGGAAGCCAATATTATTTCAAAATAACTAACCAGGAATTAAAGAACCTGGGTTTCTCCCTAGGGCAGAGCTCATTCAATCCATACCAAAATCTTATCCCCTCTTCTAGAGCCTGATCGTACATATAGCCCCTGCCTAACAAACTACCCTTACGTCACATAACAAATTCCCACCCAAACTAACTCTGACTCAGCAAAACTAACAAAAATATCTTTGGCCACAGTTCCTCCCTTAATTCGTTTTAGCCTTTCTTCTAGCATAAGTAAAACGTAGAGGTGGCTTATCACAAGACTGCATATCATCTTTAATATTTAGAATTCTAGACCAAACCAATAGATTAGCGAAAAGCTGGGATAGAATAATATGTAAACCTTCAAGAGCAAACATGAAAAATCCCACTTTTGATGTACAAATACAACATATAAACATGTATGTATATGTTATATATCCCACTTTCGATATACCAACCCTATACATATATGTGCTATTTATAAAGCAACAGTCAGTTTAATATGTGCGCATACCAAATACTAATGGGACTCAAGTATCTTCTATGTCAATAAAAAAAGACACCAAAAATACATAAGCATCAAAAGATGCTAATTCAACCATTGCTAAGGCTTTGGGATCACATACTGGAAGCATGAAAATGTACAGAATCAAATTTAAGTTTAATAACATGATAGAACACTATAAACCCGATAATCAGTATGCAGCAACATATCCGCTCGAGAGTCATGAGCTATAGAGTCCATAAGTCACAATGCAACCATGAGCACCTAATTTAATCCTTTCACTGAAATGTAGGTAAAACAGTTAATGAGAAAGCAATTCATTAAAAATAAATTTAGTAAGGTTTTTATTCTCTTCGTTATGCTACCATATTAAGTTGTCCTAACAACACGCATATATATACGCACACACTTTAAATGGGAAAGGATAAACTTATAACTCAACTGCTGAAAGCCCTTTCGCTATGCTTAGTATAGGCAACCTTATGGTCCTTATCTTGCAACTTTTAGCATGTAAAATCAAACGAAAAATCGCACATAAGATCCAAACTTTAAAAAAAAAAAAAAAAAAGGTAATCAATGCCTTTGATGGTTGTTGACATCCTTTTGCATCCTGCGAACAAATGAACAAAAGCATTAAAATCAACTGAAGAAACCATACAAAACTTTAACATTATAACGATCAAAGAAGTTTATAGTTGAATACAAGCACACCTATGAAATGGCTATTCACAAAAGGTCCTCCATCTTCATTCCATAACTAAATACACAACACTACTACCAAATAGACAATTCCATTCAAAACATACTTCTCTCCAATCATATATCAAAAACAAAACCAAATAAAGTTCATCCAAAATGCAAATAAAACAAACAACAGATAAAACAATTCAATTGCATTCAGAAGAAAGGGAAAAGCAACATACAAAGTCCCATTTTTTCCTCCATTTTTCACATGAAATCGGAGTAGAATGGAATGAGGCGAAATGGGTTGCGGTAGATGATGATGAAATCACGGAATTCTTCAATAACAAGACATTTCTCCATCTGGGTATTGGCATTTTTGAACAAAAAATTGGAAAGAACTAACAAAGACCAAAGTCTTTTTCTTTTACAAAAGACCAAAGTTTTTTTCTTTTCTTTTTTTTAATAATCAAAACACTTGTCTTGTTTTTTATATACCTCCAAGGAGTTAGGCTTTTTCCAAGGAGGTGGAAGTTCAAAATCTGCGGTCTAGCCAGGAGGGTCAGGCATCAACGAGGAACATCCTTTTACTTGTGTTTGTGATCTTTGAGGGGATTGAGGCCGAGGAAAGGAAATCCCTCTCTGTGTTCCGTCTTCCAAGTCTGCTCCTGCGACAGATGAAAGTGGCTCTAAAGGTGCGAAGCGAACTTGGGCCATTTGGGCTGGAACCTAGCTCTTGAAAACATGGGCCCATTAGGCTTTGGAGGTACAGCGCAAACCTGGGCCATTTGGTTTGAGTATGGAGTTTAGGAAAATACCGACTTAAACCTAGGGCTGGCAATTTTCTACACGACACGACGATACGACTCGAAAATAACACAAAATAAACAAATTTGGGTGACCCATTTAATTTTCGTGTCAATTTCGGGTTGACACGTGTAACACGTATAATAAACGGATGGGTTTCAGGTCAACCCGCTTAACCCGAAAATGACCCGTGTAACCCGTTTAATTAAATGTGTCGTTTTCGTGTCGTGTCAACACGATACTAATACGACACATTTATTAATATTTTAATATATTAAACGTGATTTTGATTAATTCTAAGCATATTTATAGGAGTAAAATTAAATTAAGTAGTGCATAATCGTGTTAAATTAGAATAATCGTGTCAATTTTGAATAATCGTGTCAAACGGGTTATAATATGACACATGACACATTTATTAAATAGGTTACACGTGTCATGTCGTGTTACACGTGTATTAATCGTGTCGTGTTCGGGTTTAAATTTTTGACACGTTTATTAATCATGTCGTGTTCGGGTTAGGTGTTATCGTGTTGTGTCGTAATCGTGTCGACCCGAACACGACACGATTACACGAATTGCCAGCTCTACTTAAACCCATTGAAAAATGTCAAATTTTCTTTTCAATCTTTAATTTTGGGAAAGGGTAAACTACAAAAAAATAGTTTGAGGTTTGAGTATTCTACAATTTAAATCCTAAAATTTGGACGGTACAAAATAATATCCTGATATTAAGAATTTCTGAACACTAATACTCTGGACTGACTTTTTGACCAATTTTAGTAACGAAAAAATAATAATATTCTCCATTAAAACTGGATTAATCCTTATTATTCTCCTTAATTTTGAATATATTATCGTCTTTTACTATTTAACGTTATTCAAAAATTCAACTTAGGGTATTAATTTTCAAAAATTCTTAATCCTAGGGAATTATTTTGCAGAGTCCAAATTTCAGAGTTTAAATCGCAGAATATTCAAACATCAGGATATTTTTTTGCAGTTCGCCATCTGGGAAATAGAATAGAACAATAGTGTTTTGTGATAAAATGACTTTTGTAGGATTCATTTTTAGAATAACTTTTTCAGGATAACCTTTAGGTTGGGTCTATTACCACCACTCTTTCTANTTACACGTGTCATGTCGTGTTACACGTGTATTAATCGTGTCGTGTTCGGGTTTAAATTTTTGACACGTTTATTAATCATGTCGTGTTCGGGTTAGATGTTATCGTGTCGTGTCGTAATCGTGTCGACCCGAACACGACACGATAACACGAATTGCCAACCCTACTTAAACCCATTGAAAAATGTCAAATTTTCTTTTCAATCTTTAATTTTGGGAAAGGATAAACTACAAAAAAATAGTTTGAGGTTTGAGTGTTCTACAATTTAAACCCTAAAATTTGGACGGTACAAAATAATATCCTGATATTAAGAATTTCTGAAAACTAATACTCTGGACTGACTTTTTAACCAATTTTAGTAACAAAAAAATAATAATATTCTCCATTAAAACTGGATTAATCCTTATTATTCTCCTTAATTTTGAAGATATTATCGTCTTTTACTATTTAACATTATTCAAAAATTCAACTTAGGGTATTAATTTTCAGAAATTCTTAATCCTAGGGAATTATTTTGCAGAGTCCAAATTTCAAAGTTTAAATCGCAGAATATTCAAACATCAGGATATTTTTTTGCAGTTCGCCATCTGGGAAATAGAATAGAACAATAGCGTTTTGTGATAAAATGACTTTTGTAGGATTCATTTTTAGAATAACTTTTCCAGGATAACCTTTAGGTTGGGTCTATTACCAGCACTCTTTCTACTCTCTTTGTAGTTTCTTTTTATAATTTTTATTATTACAAAAAAAAAGTCTTGAATAAAATTACTTTTTAGTACATAAATTATTTTGAACGAAAAAAAAATCTTCACACCTTTTTCTTAAATACAGTTATTCTTAAACCATAATTCTTTTGCTGATCACATTAGTTAGACTATCATAATTTCTTTGAGGTTGACATAAGTGAGTAAAACCTAATTAAATTGACTGATTTGAAAAATTGTGATCAGCAAGCTTTCATTTTTTTTCCTCTCTTCACTATTTATAACCTTGTCAACCATTAAAATATAAGCCATAAGCATTTCTTTTTTAAATTTAATTTTCGTTCCTCAATCTTTTAATATATATATATATATGATAGTCAGAGGATACTTATTTATATACATATATGATCACATTTAAATATTTTTGGGAAAATGACATTCCCTACAGTATTTTAAAATTATTTCTAGAAATACGATGCCTTATGTTTCACTTATTACTATACGGTATTTTTTTTAGAAAAGTAACAATTTCTTATTTTCTCTATTCTCTAGTCACTTTGTCTTTAACATTGAAGTTTTTCTCAGAATTAGTTCAAGGAGAGATAAACAAAGGGACATTTGGGAAATATGAATGTATTTTTTTTTTCTTTTTTCCAATTGGAGAGATTGGGAAGTCTCCTTCAAAGAATCCTGAAGAAGAGGACAAATAAAGATTGTTGGCTGATCGGCGAGGACTGAGAGGATAGGTCGGTCGGTCAAAACAGTTGGATTGCCGATGTAAGCGGCGTTCGATCGATGGTGTGGCTGTAAAATTTCAGATTTAGGATTTTAATTGTTTTGAGCCAAATCATTTTTACATAAATTTTAGATTATTGAGGATTCAGATAATTTTTGCTTATCTTGCTCTTTTCTGAAGATCCTTTAGCACCAATAATAGTATATAATTGTATTCAATTTGATATGTAGCATAATTTAGGAAGTTGATATATTGGGTTGTGTTGAACAGTTAGAGTTTTGAGAATGGAGAGCGGCAGTCAATGAATTTTGTAGAATTTTTTTTGTTTACTTTTTGTTTTTTTAATGTTAAGGTTTTTTTTTTAATTTGATTCAACGTCAAACTTAAGTTTAAGGGGAATTTCTATATAAACAAATAGTTGTATTTAGGAGTTATTTATTTGTTTATATTGGTATGTTTTTCTTATAAATCTTATAATATATCTGACGTCAATTTTGGTCTAATAGAATTAGCGGTGTTGCCTATTGTTAGTACTTTCATGATAGTTTGGAGCTTTTAATAACAAGGCAATAGTTTCCAAGAAACCTTCTTGGTTTCCTATAATTCACTTAGCCATAGGGTATTCTGCTAAAGTAAGCCACAATAATTTACAGGAAACTTTCGTAGTTTCCTATGATTTACTTAGCTACATGACATTTTGCAAAAAAGAAACCATGATAGCTTCCAGAAAACCTTCGTGGTTTCCTGTGATTTATTTAGCTACAGAGCATTTTGTAAAAAAAGAAACCATAATGATTTTTAGAAAATATTTGTGGTTTCCTATGATTTACTTATATATAAGACATTCTGTTANTTTTATTTCGATTCAACGTCAAACTTAAGTTTAAGGGGAATTTCTATATAAACAAATAGTTGCATTTAGGAGTTATTTATTTGTTTATATTGGTCTGTTTTTCTTATAAATCTTATAATGTATCTGATGTCAATTTCAGTCTCATAGAATTAGTGGTATTGCCTATTGTTAGTACTTTCATGATAGTTTAGAATTTTTGATAACAAGGCAATAGTTTCCAAGAAACCTTCTTGGTTTCCTATAATTCACTTAGCCATAGGGTATTCTGCTAAAGTAAGCCACAATAATTTTCAGAAAACTTTCGTAGTTTCCTATGATTTACTTAGCTACATGACATTTTGCAAAAAGGAAACCATGATACAAAGGTATTCTGTGATTTATTTAGCTACAGAGCATTTTGTTAAAAAAAAAACTATAATGATTTTCAGAAAATATTCGTGGTTTCCTGTAATTTATTTATATACAAGATATTCCGTTAAAGGAAACCAAACTGGTTAAGGTTTCATGTAATTTACTTACATACATTCTGCTAATAAGACACCAAATTGGTTTTCAGAAAATTTTTATGCTTTTCTGTGAAAAAAAAAAAAGATGACCGCGTTTTCTAGCTCCTAAAGTATTTAGAAAAATACTCTAAAAATGTCGTACATAATTCTTATTATTTTTGAAAGATCGTAAATTTGGTAATATTTTTTGAAAAATAGGTATAAGTGTCCAAAACCCAATATTTTTTCCGTTCATTAGCATTAGCCCATTTTTCTTTCTTTCTTTGTTTTTCCCTGATGAGATTCTAACTATAGAGCGTGATATATGTATACATATTTAAATTATAATATTTATTAGATAATAGTCCAACCGCTGAAAAAAATAACTAGGCAATAATCCAATAATTTTTTTTTTTAGTATTTTAGCAGTGCTATTCAGCCTAACCGAATTTTTAGCACAGGCCACGTTATGCGTCGTCTCCCAAGCCATGTGTGAACCTATGCCACATGAGTTACATTTTCATTATAAAATAATAAAAAAAATCTCTCTTCTTTATTTTATTTCTTTTCTTTCTTCCTTTACTTTCTTCTTCATCTTCGGTAATGTTTGTATTAGAGCACGAACTGTTCTGTAAATCAGCAAAAAGCTTCTTTATCCCAACAATCTTTTCTGAGGGGAACTCAAACACAGGAATATTAACATTTGTAGTACAAGCTATTGAGTTTACAAGTTAAAATTCAAAAACATCAAAAGAAAAGGAAGGGAAAAAAAGCTTAGGACACGTAAATACATTTGATTTGATAATGTTGATGCGTTAGATCTGCCTAATATTGGGATTAATTTGCTGACTTATGTTTTTTTTAAATATTAATTGAAAAAAAGAATAAAAAATGTCAAGGGTGATTTATCTAAATATTACCAAAAATAAAACGAAATAACAAATAAGAAATAAATCTTAAGGTTTTCACTTATTTCAAATCTCCATCTTGTTTTTGGTACTTATTTTTATGTATATATTATATATTTGAGAATCCTAAATGAACACTTCTACCGGAGTCTGGAAGTTGTAACGCCATGTTTCCCCTGTTTTTCTTTTCCAAGGATTTATATTGTAAAGAAAAAGGAAAACAATAATATATGCAGGATCCACTATAATAGGAAAGCCACGTCAGCTCGGGTTAAAATTCCATCGAGTTTATTAGCATTTTTTTTAAATCTATTTATAAGTTTTTTTTACCCGTTAGATCATTATCTAACGGCCATCATAATTTGAGTAATAGGAAAAAAAATCATAACAATAAATACTTATTATTTAATATTTTTCTCTCTATCTTTTACTATGAAAAAACATGTATGATAAAAGAGTTGGTTATTATTTTCGTTCAAGACAGAGGTATGAAATTGAAAAAATTTATATAGTTCCAATATGGATCTACTTTCGTCCAAATATTTATATATTTATATAGATATATGAATGCTTAGACCAAAATAGATCCATATTATTCCCTAAAAAAAAGAAAATTCATATTGGAGTCATATAAAATTTTGGCAATATATGTCCCATAAAATTGGTAATATATTTTTCATAAAATTAGAATGACAAAACATAAAATTGGTAATATATGTCCTATAAAATTAGTAATATATTCATACATTTATATATATAAATACTTGGACCAAAGTAGATCTATATTGGAAACATATAAAAATTTTCAATCTCTTACCCCGTCGTGAACGAAGACAATAACTCAACTCTTTTTTTTTTAAATAATAATTTTCTTTTTTTTTTTTCCAATTTTTCCACCGCTAAGATGAGTATATATATATATTTTTTTTTTAAAAAGTGGGGCTTAACTAATGACCACCACTTACTACAAATTAGAGGAAAATAACACACACACACACATTACCAAGGTTTGAACCCCTGACCCCCCCAAACACACACACTACCCTCAAACCTTGGACCAACTGAGCTAGCCCCAGTTGGCTCGCTAAGATGAGTATATTTTGAGCAAATGCTCATCAACAAACATTTTGAACAGAAAAAAAATTAAAAGGGATTAATGTAAAGAAATAAAAAATCTAAGAATGCAGACCTAAAAGCCATAAATAAAAAAATACGGATTTAACCGTAAAAAAATTAACAGAAACATCTGTTTTTTCTAACATAACCAATATTAGGGGACACTATAGGATTTTACTCTAAAAAACTGAGTTCAAGGTTAATTTTATTAAATTGTTTCGAATCCAAAGTTAATTATACTAAATTGTTTCGAATTCATGGGATTTTTGTATTAAAAAGCCTTTACATAATCGAAAAGGGTGTTTTTGAAAATGGTTTTTGCTAGATTTATTTGTTATTACCTCTTATGCAAAGAGTTTCGATAATCAAGTAACGTAGTCTGAGATTCGTGTTGAGGTCTGAGTACGTAACAATCAGAAAAATGTTGATCTAAGTGAAAATTTATTACTTTAATTCTTTCTGTCTTTTGGTCTGTATTGTGGTTTTTCCGGAAAATGGAGTAACGTTTTATCTGTGTGAATTGGAAATTGCAGAAAAATGAAGAGGTTTTGCAACGTCTACTTGGATAAGGTAGTGGAGGAAATCCAATTGAGGTTGCCCCATGTTTCTCTAATAAGATTTAAAAGTGTTTGTAAATTTTGGTACACAGTGATTAATGACCCATCATTCGTAGAAAAGCACCTTCGTTTGTCCCCCTGTATCCGTACTTTTGAGGTGGACTCGCTGGGGACTATCAAGTCATGATATCTTCGGTGATGATTGCAAGGACTCCAAACAAGTACTATCACTGGTCACCTTTGAAAATAAACATGACAATAATGGTGACACCCTGACTAGTGTTGTTGAAGCTTCCATTGTAATGGCACTATTTGCCTTATGACTAATCGTTTTCACCCTTATGAAAGGCCAATTGTTTTGTGCAATCCAGCACTCACAGAATTTAGACTCGTTCCCAAACCACCCGGTCTGCCTAATTTTGAATGTATGTGATACACAACTGGCCGGTTTGGGTATGATTCTAGAGCTAATAATTATAAGTTTGTTTGACTTTGGCATTCTTCTCTTAATCATAATGTAGTGTATAATATGAGAACCGATACCTGGAGGTAGATGAAGATGGATGTTACAGAGATTGGCGAGAAGGTGTATTGCAAAGGTGTTTGTTATTGGCTGCATATGTCGGTTACTTATAAAAACAGTAGGATTCTTTCGTTTGACTTGTGTGAGGAGAAGCGTAGGTACATATCAATGCCAAATATCGAAGTTGTACCTTCAGAATATAAGAGCCTTGCAGTGTGGAATGAATCAATTGTCTTGTTTCTCTCACCTGAAAGCTCATAGGATTCAACATCTTTTGAAATGTAAGATGATGGTTGATGACTTTGGTGGTGTTAAAGGCTGTATGTCTTGGAACAAACATTTGACAATTGAGCTACTAGATTTCATTATCTTCCCATCTTGCATTTTGGAAGATTAACGAACTCTTAATGGAGCTACTGATGGAAAAAATGAGTCTTACAATCTCCATACCCAAAAGCTTAGGAGACTTCACATTCTTGGGACAGTGGTACCAAGAGAGTCTCATGCTACTTTTTATGTGAAGAGTCTAGTTTTAGTCAAAGGAGGAAATATGCCAAGCCACTGAGGTAAGACACTAATAATAGCTCCTAACAGCTATTATGGTCATGATCATGACTTGATTAATAATCGATTATAGATATGTTCTCCTATTGTGTTTTGGATTCGTAGTTAACTTTAGAAAAGTCTAATTTTACTCCTATACTACAGCATTCCCTATTAGTTATATCATTACATGCCTACTTCACCCTTAATATCAGAATGTTAATTTTTCTTCTTCATAATATACTTGCAGCAATATTGAAATGTCCATGTTGAGATAGTTTCCTTCTCTTCTCCAACTTTTGGATAAGCAATGGCCATAAGAAGAACTCTTTGAGCTAGCAAATTTACAGAAGTAGAGCTGACTTTTTAAGGAGGATTATCTTCCACTTGCCTATTATCTCTTCTTTTTAAGGGTTTGTACTAAGCTCAACTTCTTGCTACATGGGCCCAAGTCCTCATTTCGATAAGAGGTGATCAATGAGGATTATATTGTTGCTTAATGATATTATTATTATTTTCTCTTAATGTGCAATATGATATTTTCGTTTTCTTTTGGTTCTGTTTTTCTTATAAGAAAAATAATTTGCAATATGATATTATTATTATTTTCTTTTGGTTCTGGTTTTTCTCTTAACTTTGGATCGCAATCGAGGTGATGGCACGGTACTACAGTGGCAGTGGTGGCAAAAGCATATTGCAGTTTGTTTGAAAAGGAATAGAGTATCTAAGTTATTTTAGATGCGTGACATGGTAATTAAAGTTAGTTTTGAACTTTTTTTTTTTCATAATGAAGAATGTAGTAAACCCCTAGATGTAATACCCCAAACAGTTTCAAGATTTTTAGATTTATAATTTGCATTTTCTTATGAATTTGTGAGTATTTTTTGTTTTTATTTCACTTTCAAACATAAGCTGTCGAAATTCGGTTACTATTTACATTCAATAGTATTTTAAAAGAGCATCAGAGATATTTTCGTTCAGAAAATATTAGAGAGCACAAACATTATTAGAAAGTAATGTATATTTGACAATTATATGGTAATGGAATGTTAAAATTTATGAATGTCAATTTGCCCTGGTGGGGCGAGGATAAGGGCCGCTAATCAAGGTTTGGGATAGGTATTGAAATCCTTAATCTGGGGCTAGTTTGGTAGAGTTGTAGATTTTAAGGAAAACACTTTTAGTTGTACTGAAGGAAAAATCCGCTATAGCGTAAAGTAGCAGAGTGTTTGTAAACTGTAATTTTAAAGCGCTGTGACTTGAAAAAGTTGTATTAAAGTGTTTAGTAAACTGTATAAAATGACCAAAATAAACATCATTATATAATTATGCATATTTATAGAAAGAGCTTATTAATATTTTTTACAATTATGCATATTTGTACATACTAAAGATATTAATACTTTTTTTAAAAAAAAAATTGATATGAAAATAAACTTAATTAAATTAGTTACTCAATTAAATTTATTTTAGAATTTAAAATTTCAATAAATAATCAATTTGGTTACTTTAAAATAATTAAGATAAAGAATATTTTAGTCAATTATGATTTAAATATATTAATACTTTTTTTAAAAAAAATTGATATGAAAATAAATTTAATTAAATATGTGGCATTTTTACTTTTAAGTTAGGGTATTTTAGCTATTATGATTTATTCATTTAAAGATAGCGTAGATTCCTGCATAATTTAAAAGCTAAAGCTGCTTTAGGCTAACTTTGGCTTTTGGCTATAACTTTGTCAAAAATTATTGAATCATTTGATTTTCATGTTTTTACTAAACACTTTTTGGCTCATAGATTGTTCAAAAAGCAATTTTAGTTTGTTAAAAAGCTAAACCAAACTGGCCCTTGGTCAGAGTCGGAGTCTACGTGAGACAACCAACTCCGTATACTTTATTGAATATGCTTTCTATATA
This sequence comes from Trema orientale, assembly GCA_002914845.1. Classification (NCBI taxonomy): domain Eukaryota; kingdom Viridiplantae; phylum Streptophyta; class Magnoliopsida; order Rosales; family Cannabaceae; genus Trema; species Trema orientale. The sequence goes on from JXTC01000177.1 coordinate 64,612, forward strand.
TAGTTAAATGCACATAATACACACAAAAAATAGGCATAAAATAAAAAGGATAAGATTCTGGATTTAAGAGCAACTTGTATTGTTATAGTTAATTAATTAATTTGTTATTTTTTAGTTTACTACGTTTTATATAAAAATGAACTAGATAGGAACTCACTAAGGAATCTAACTTTGTCGGAGATTCTTTACCCCCACCCCTATTTAACTAAGGATGGGTGGGGACGAGGAAAAATTAGGGAGCAGGAAGTATTTCCCCGACCCGTTTACTTGATCTCATATTTTGTTGTGAGATAATATATAATTTTTACTATGGTCCATACTAACATTTTTTTTTCGCTAAATTAAATGGGAGACGAAGAAAAACATTCTTACCGCTACACCACAACCTCAATGATATGGTCGAAAACAGCATTACTTTCGCATATTTGTCATTTGAAAAATGAAAAAATTATGTATCTTGTTTATTGTTAAAATATGAACATTGTTTTTTTTTTTTCTTTTCAATATAAAGTTTTAGCATTTAGATAAATCTTCAAAAGTAACTTGCCAACCAAGAAATATAGTTGGGCTTTGGAGGGTTTTTTTTTTTTTTTTTTTTTTTTGGCGCTTTTAGTTTGACTAAGATAAGTGTTACTTTACATGATAATTAATCAAAACAGGCATACTTAGAAATCAATTTTGTTTTGAAAAATTCGCTAATGTGAGCTTCTTATTCTCATTACTAATGTTTTGTCATTTGTCAAATATGCTCTGACCTATAATACAGGAGAGAAGCAATATATTCACAGTTTAGGTGAAATGTTGAAATTATCCGCCATATTTTAGCAATAAGATAAGTAGTATCTTAGATTAGCCAATCATTAAAATTGTATGTCTTATCTAATTTGGTCAAAATTGACAGTAAAAAGATAGAATTCTCTGACTATGAATTCTGAACTTGTAAGTTGTAACCAAACAAATATATAAATCGAAAAAAAAAATGGTGGTTGTTGGTTAAAGTAAAGAAAAAAAAGGACAATATTTCGTTATTCTTTTTTTCTTCTTGTATTCACTAACTATTTAACTTTTAATATTTCTTGACTACTAGATATTCATTAACATTTTTTTTCCCAACTAAGTTATTTCTGCTAACAACTTTTCTAAAATTTATTTATAGTCAATTTATTTACACTTATTTCCATTAATTTATTATTTTGGGCAAAATAACCAACTAGCTACTACGTGCAAACGCTATAGCAAAACTTGAACATGCATGATTTCATATGCACTTAAAAAGCAATTCAAGTTCTTTCAAAAAAAAAAAAAAATCAATGCAAGTGTAGTTGGTAGTATCAACCGTGATTTGCATCTCTCGTCCAATGTAGAGGCCCAAGTCCAAAGTTCAAATCACACTCATTTCAATTAAAAAAGAAAAAAACTACAAGGAAAGAAAGACGAAAAATTAAAATTATATGGGAACAATATTTGTTTAAGAAAAATCATGATTAGGGATTAATAATCTGGAAACAGTGAATGTATAGGCTGGACTGGAGAACACGTCTAAAGGCATTAATACATATATTCATAGGTGTTATATTAGTATATAAAGGTTTTGTATTTCTTTTTAGAAACTATATTAATATGGTAATATTAATTAGTATAGTTTTATGGGCAACACGATGTAATTATACGGACACCACATATGACACGTACTTGTTATCTTTTTGAGTTCGATAAAATTATGATATTGCTTATCAGCAAATTTGGCCGGCCTTAAACTAGACAACTTTGCGTGGATAGTTGCTTTCTATTATTAGATTCGTGGATATTCTTTATCCTCTTAAACAATGAACAATATGTCATCCCATAAATAGAAGAATATAATATTATAATGTATATAAATTTGTGGTTTCTCAAAAAAAAAAGAAGAAAGAAAGTATATACATTTGTGGCTTCTAGAACAATTAGCTATTTTAATTTGCCAAAATATACGAAACAATGATGTCATTTACTCAGTTACGGTGTTATTTAATCAGTTACTTCTTCTTCTTTTATTTATTTATTTTTTTCATTTTTTTCTTCCCCCTTTGAAAATCATTAACATCTCAGCTTTGGTACATGTTCCCTTTTTACATTTTTTTAATAGTAAATATCTGTTTTTTCTTTCTTATTATAAAAATAGTCGAATATATCAATTTTTACAATATGTTTATATATAAAAGCGGCCAAATATATAAATTTTATACTGGCTTAGTTAACTTCTATATATTTATATGTTTAAATATGTTTTTATACTAAATAAATCGGTCTAATTATCATATGTATCAACTGATATATTGTTTTAATTTTATGATATGTATTAGTAGACTATTATATATATTAGATATATATCAATTGAAATATTTGGCCCTTTTCGTAATCGACCATTTGTTTAGAGCTCCCAACAACAACCGTATCTACATGTTAATTTCTTATCATTCGATGTAATAATGTTTAGCCTTTTTGAAAATATTTGAATAATGAAGGCTTTTAAATATTTGAACGATGAAAAATGGACTAGTAGTGTCTTAAGATAAAATGAACTTTTTAGAAGTATTTTGTACACTCTCAGGGATATCACTATATTAGTGACGGATGGTTAGTCCTACACAAAGATAAAATTATGTTCATAAAAGAGTGATTATCTTTTGCTAAGATATAAGATTGTGACATTCCTTATATTAATAGCTACTAAATTATTCATGCTGTACTATTTTGGTACCTCAATTTTTAACTCTCACAAATAGCCCCCGAATTATATAATTATTGTAATAATGACCCATTTGTTATAAACTATTAAATATTCAATAGAAATAAGTCATTACAAATCATACAGTTTGGTAAATGTGGTCAATAATGAGACTCTGAATTTTCAACTTATACAATATACTACTAAGACTTATATAATTATTGCAGTAATGATACTTTTTTTTCCCACAAACTGTTAAATTTTTTAAAAAAATGATTCATGTGCAAAGCATACAATTTGGTGACTGATAACGAGTTTCTAACTAATAGAAGTAAATAATACTCAATTATATGCTTTTTTTATGATTATTTTCTATTAAAAAACTAATAATTTGTGACAAAAAAATCATTGCTGTAACAATTACATAATTCAATACCACTACTATATAAGTTAAAAATTAGGGGGATAAAATAGTATAATGAGTATGATTTAGAGACCATTACTATTATTAACCTTTAATATATATATATATAGGGCACCAATCTAGTAGGTATTTTTTTTTTTTACCTATACATAGGTATCAATTGGGCCAATCAAAAATTCTTTTACACATTTTTTATATTAAAAAGCAGGAGAGAGAAAAAGTATTAATGATGTACGTCTTTTTATGCATCTCATTTTAGCCGTTAGATCATTGTTAGATGATGATCCAACGGATAGAAAAAAAATACCTACACATAGGTAAAAAAAAAAAAAAACCTACCGGATTGGCAATCATATATATATATAGAGACTTAAGAAAGTCATTTTGGCCCAAATTACTCATAGTCAAGTCCATTTACCTTGAACAATTGGATTACCTTGAGTTATTAGCTGTTGCCTGCTGGCCCATGTACAATTTTTGTTTTATTTATTTATTTGTTTATTTTTGAAAAATATGTTCTATGTTTCACTTTACGAGACTGTGAATATAATATGCTGCAATAAAGTGATGGTCCTAAACTCCTATCAATGGGGAATTTCTATAACCAGAAGTCCTGCAAGGGTCTAGCGGCTTAATAATAATAATAAAAGAAGTCCATACGTGAGCAACACCTTGTTCGCGTTGAATCTTACCAATCTCCTTGATCTTCTTTTCATAACAATAATAAAAATAAAATAAGTTCAAATATTTTTTCTAATATAGAGGATCCGGAGTTTTAAATTTCCTTTCCTTGATTAAAAATATAAATAAATAAGAAAAATAAAACAAAAGAAGTGTGTTTTCAGGAAACAAAATCATGCAAAAAAGAAAGTACATTGAATCAATTCGAGGGGCCATAACTTCCCAATTTAATTTGCATCTTTATTCGTTTCTATATTCAACCTTTTGTTTCTCTTTTTGTTTATCTAGTTATTTTGCTGGGAATAAAGAAGTTTAGTACATATATAGTTGGTTTGCTTTCAATTATGTCTAGTTAATGAGTTATCCATACCCTTTCGAATTCAAGTATACTATATATGTATAGTTAAAAGTTATTCCAAAAAAACAAAGACAAAAGTTCTTTAGCTAAGGTGAAATAAAAGAACATTTTTTTTTCTTATAAGAAAGGTAATTAGTTAGATTGAATATGGGGCGTTTAATCATATCACATGGTTAAACAACATTTTGTACGCCTAGCTTGTATACATTCAACATGCCAAAGGGTCACCATACATTGCTTTCCAATTATCATAGCATAAACTTTAAAATATATAAACACCCAGAAGTCCAAAAATGAAATCAAGGGTAAAAAAGAAAACAAGGTGATAATATGTATTAATTACATATATATATAACAAGTGACATTTAAAAAAAAAAAAAAACCCATGAGAAGGTCCAATTGATGTTTAATTCCTTGATGTATCTTCTAATAAAGAAGATGTCAATTAACATTTTGTTATTGTTTTTTTAAGCATTACAATGAGAGCGAAGTATTAATTGCCTCGTTTTGATTACAAGGTTCATATTTGTCACGTAACAAATTTAGTATTGTTAAAAGCGCTTAACATCTAAACATTAGTACAGTAGCTCGTTCAAAACTATGACAAATTCAATATTGTATCAGTATAGATATTAAAACTCTGGATCCAAACTTTATAGCCTGGTACATATATAAGATTTTTTTTTTTTTTTTTGGGTTTTGTTGGTACATGTATTAGACTTAGTAGTATATATGCCTGCTTAAATATAAATTAAAGAAATTGGGGTTAAGAAAATAAATATGGGACCCAGTTGCATGGGCAAAATAAGAAACATAATTGCACGTAGGACAAGGCACAACCTGGTAACCAATGCACTGGGGCGTGAGGCCGACTCACATAAAACATCCAACTCACAAAAGCCTTTCCTTGCCTCTCTGTGAATAAATATCACATATATGATGAACCCCAGCCAGGCCCACTCCCTCTCCCTCCCCTAAAATAAAATCTCTCTTAAAAATTAAAAAAAAAAAAAGCTATTGTCATCTTATATCTTCTTAGAAAAAAGCTAATATTACAATTATGCGATACTTAGTTGTCATATCAAACTTGAATGTTCAACATCTATATATATTTTATAGATTCAATCACTCTTTTTATTTTAAAATACAAAAATCACAAAGCAAAAATATATCCAAATAAGCCCTTAGTAACTCACTATTCTTTAATTATATTACACGACATTGCTATTCTTTACTCGTAAAAGGGAAAAAAATTTGATAACCGTACTACTTTCACTTACGTGTATTTCCCATTCTCTATAATTATATTTCATAAAAATATATAATTTGAGTTAAAAATAAGTGGCAGTATAGTAGTACCGGATCCAAAGGGAAAAACATATTCATTTGATAGCACAAAAAAGGTTAAGAAAAATGTTAAAAGAATAATATTATTGCAGTATTTTTATGTTTGTAACGCTTTTTTTTTTTAAAAAAAAAAATCTGTCATATAGAAATAGTGGTTAGCATCGACGGTGCCCTTCGTTTTAATATGTACGGAGCCTTCGTTTTAAAAATATGTGCTTGTGCTATCAAACTAGCAGAACGGTGCTTAAATAGCTCATATCAAGAGTTTTTTCTTTTTTTTTTTTTCTTCTTTGAAAAAAAAAAATGAAAGGACTTCAAAGCCAGAAAGGGTAAAATTATTTTCACCTTCCTCCCTATTTTAAGCCTAATTTAATATTTCTCAGTATATTTTAACAGACCACCCCAAGTTTGTACACCCTATTTATGATCAGCTCCCCCCCACACGTTAGCTTGTCTTACTAAATATATATCCCCCCAAACAAATAATTAATCCAATAAAAAATAAACAAAAGTATAAAATAAAAATACAACAATATTAATATTAATAATAATAATTTCAAATACATAAGCTGTCCCCCTATTTTTTTTCTTTGCCTCAGAACAAATGTCGGAACAACAAAATTAGCTATCGCTACATATATATATAGTATAGCGCCTCTTTCTACCTTGTTTCCTTATTTAAATTCATTCCTAAACTCTCTCTGTCTGTCTCTCTGTCTCTCTCTCTATCTCTTCTATTTGCTCTGTTTTCTTCCTTCTATTTTTCCTCTCTAAACATTTTATTTTTGGCCACTATAAGAATATCATCAAAGGAGTATTAGTACTTAGTAATCAACATGGGAGGTTGTGCCACAAAACCGAAGGTTTTGAATCCCGAGACGGCGGCCGACGCCCCGGCACCGGCTCCCGAGCCGGCTAAGGAGGAAGTTGCGGCTGCCGCGGTTGGCGTCGGCTCGGCGGCTTTTGCGGCTGGGGAGACGAAGGAGAAAGAGGTGGTGCTTGCTGAGGCTGAGGAAAAGGAGGTTGAAGGAGATGATAAAATCAAGGAGATTGTTGATGATGACAAGGCTGGTGGTGATGAACAAGGAAGTAAGCGCCGGTCTCTAAGTCACTTGTTCAAGGAGGTAATTCGTATTTATTTTTAGCTTCTTCTTCTTCAATTTTTTTTTTTTTTTTTCTGGTATACATAAATTATTTAATGGTATATATAATTATATATCTTGTAGTTCTTCGTTATTTGTGTTCTGATTACTAAAGTAATTAAATATTTCCTAAGAGGCGATCTTTCTTTTTTTCAAAACAACGACAACGACAACCAACAAAAAAAAAAAAAAAAGCAAATCGGCAGAATATATCACTCGTTTTTTGGCTTCACAATATGCGATAAAAAATTCGAGTGTTAGAAAAACAGGAAGAACAGAGCCAATCTTATACTCTTGTATATCAAGATCATTATATTAATATTGGTCGAATTTTTATTCAAAAAAGAAAAATTGGTCGAATTCGGTTTTATAATAAAACTTAAATTTATGTCAAAATAATTATGATAAAAACAATTAACAGCACAATATCTTCGTTATTATAAATCTTAAGATGTCTTTATTATTATTATTATTATTGTTGTTGTTATTATTATTTGTTTTCTTTTTTGGCATTGGAGGAGATGAATGTTTTTTTTTTAAATGTTAAATAAAAACATTTAAGAACACAATGTTTCATGCTTAGCTGGACAAAACCGCTTTTGTTTGTTTCATAGGATATACCGAACATGTAACTTAGAATTTTCTGTTTGTTTCTTGTGAAAGAAAACAGTTTTCTTTTCTCATAGGTCCCAAGAAAACGAGTGGGAAAAAAATATTAATAGGGCCATTGTTGTAACGTCTTTGTTTTAATATGGTTTTCCTTTTCTAGTGAAAAGAAAATACCAACAAAACGTTGTTCTTTTTCTTCTAATATTTGCTTTCTTAAAAGCGCTAGTTTTTATTTAACACAGAAAAACGTGTTAAGTTTTCTTATTTTTCAGAACTCTCCTTTTTTTTTTTTTTTCTATTCATAATTTTGGATTCACATTTAACCAAAATAATAGGAAGTGATTAGTATTAATTTCATAAATCAATTGCCTGGGTTTCTTAATAGAGCTAAATTTACTATGGTCCCAACCCCCAGATAGCTTAAAAATTGGAGATTCCCTTATGTAAACAATAAGATATTCTCTGAACTTTATTTACTCTGGCCCATGTCTTTATGGTTGTCTAATGTCCTATCGGTATCTCAAACTTTCAGAAAACAATGCATTTTTTTTTTAGGTAAGTCCCCCCAATTTTTTTTTCTCTCAAAAGTACGGGCCCCTAGTAATTACTACCATGGAGTAAAATAACATTTACAGCTCTAATAGGTCAATTAAGGAAAATTAAACCGTCACCGTTTTTCAACATTTTAAATATGATCAGTATTTACTATTTACCCGCACAAAAAGTGAAAACATTGTACTTGATTTGCTAGGAATGTTTTGCAGTTATGATTAATTGGTTAATTGGATTTTCAATTAATACAGTTAATTATTGGTAGAAGGATATAGAAAGAAGAGCTCAATAGTTGGTATTTTGTGGCTGTTCATGCTTTTGGGAAAAGTCTCTTACTTAGTATTATTTGGGAAAAAAATGACCTTTCTAGTGCTTTTTTATATAATAACTGCGAATTGGCAAGAGATATGAGAGAAGATAATGTAAGAAAAGAAAAAAAAAAAACTCAAACTCGATGAAAAATTGTCTATAATTTGTGATTTTTGGACGTTTAATATTCTATAATCTGTATTTTCACTATTTACTCTTTCTTTCATTTGATTCTGCTTCATATGAAGTAATAACAATGATTTTATAAAAGATTGCTAGAAAAGTCAATTTTGTCTCAAAATAATACTAGTGAGAGACATTTTTCTTCTTTTCTCGTAAAAGGACCCATTCCTAAGAATTAGGCCGTAGGATCTACTTTAATGGATGGCCCAAATCAGTCAGGCACGACTGACCAAAATTGACCTCCATTATCTAATGTCTTATCAACATTATTAAGAGAGGCTCTATCTCTCTTTTAATCTTTTATTTATTTATTTTTTTCCCCTTGTTTTGGGTTGGATAAGGGATAAACATTCAAGGGTATTATTGACTAGATCAGCAATATTGTCGTAGAGAATCTGCATACCGTATCTTAGACATTGCATGATAACTTCATTTGAGGACAAACAAACGTGTCCTACTTCGGAACCCCACTTGTTGTTTGGATCCTCTTTGTTTTCGTGTCACTTTTATGCCCTTTCCAAAAGGCATGGAAAAAAAAAAAACATCAAAATCTTTCTCGCTTTCTGATTTTTAGGAAGTAAAATCTTTCTTATTTGTTTTAACAAGTTAAAAGAGGGCGCGTCTACAGCAGGGGCGCCCCTACGTAGGGTCCTGTCTATTCACCGTTGGATGGGAATCTGTATATAAATAGATTCTCCACAGATTCCCGTTATTCCTCACAAATTTCCATCCAACGATAATAAAGACATGACCCTACGTAGGAATGCCCCTACCGTAGCCATCCCCGTTAAAAGAAAACATGAAACGAGTGTGATATTATATTTTTAATTTAGCCCTACTTTAAGTTACCGTGACTCAAAGTAAAACAAGTTGGTAATAGATTTTAAATAATTTCAAAATTCGACATCGTTGAATTTAATGTTAAGAATGAATTCAACGCTAATTTGTCTGTATTTGAGTTTAAATTATTCGTAGCGGTACAAATAGTTCTTATTGGTTGTGTAACTTATTTATTGAATGCAGTAGTATTTGTTACTCATCAAGCCAAGCTAAAGAGGATTAAATTCTTCCAGAGCAAAATAAATAAATAAATTCTAGCATTGAAAATGACTGTTGAGTGCTGATTGACATTATTTAGGACTTGCCAAGTTGGTGGGAAGCATATAATGCTTGAATTGATGGTTTAGGTGAATGTACCATGCATACATATTAATAGATATAGATATACATATCTCCAAAACATTATCTGGCATATTTTGTTGAAAGCATTGTAGTACTTTCTTATATGATTTTTCTTAGGATTGAGATCACCAATCACAAATTTTCTTGTCCTATCAAAAAACGACATAACAAATCTTTTTCATATGCAATTTAAGATATATATCTTTAAACAAATATGTTAACCTATTTTGTTGGAAGCATTTCATTGTTATCTGATATGTAATTATTTGATTTTGATCTCCATGAAAAATCCTCAATTGGATGTCAATCAATAGGGACTCTCTAAAAATTTAGATCAACAACCTCATTTTTTCCCTCTTTTTCCTTTGGCAGCTAGTATTTTGTGACCATTTAATCCCCTGTACATCCTTTTAGTGTTTTTGTAATTTTGATTTTTTTTTTTCCTTTTAATAACTTTTTGAGCCTTTAATTTTTCAGAATGAAGAAGGAAAGAAAGAATCAACAAAAAATGATAAGGAAACTCCATTAGAGACTGAAAAGACTACAGAGGAATCTGAAACTAAAGTCCCAGTAGCTGAGAATTCTGAAGCTGATAAGGTTGAAACGACAAAGAAAGTAATAGAAGCTGCCCCAAATGCTGGAGAGACGGAAAACAAGGAAGAAAAAGCAGAGGAAAGTGCTAAGGAAAATGTCCATATAGAAACATCTGAGGAAAAAGTTTCTGAGAAAGTAGTTGAGGAAAGTGCTAAGGAAAATGGCCAAGCATTGACATCTGAGGAAAAGGCTGTAGATGTGAAGGAAAGTCGGGAGGAAAACGTGAAGGAAATACCCGAGGAAAAGGCGACGGATGTGAAGGAAAATGTTGATGAAGAGAAGAAGGAAAAAGTGTTATCCGAGGAAAATAAATCAGAGGTGAAGGAAAATGTTGAAGAGAGTGCTAAAGTATGATAAATGAAGGTTTATAATTATACTAAAATATGAGGTCATTTTGTACTATGTTCTACAAGAGAAGGTCGTCAAATGAGGTAGTTAAAGAAATGTTGTATGAAAACTTGTCATTGTTTCTTGCCTTACTGACAACCTTTATTCTGGGGGGGACTCTGCTTTTATTATTTTTATTTTTTACTTTATCATTATTATTGTTTTTATTTCTTTGAGTATCTCTTAAATTTGAATTGCCCTCCTTTTGTGTGAACATATGAGCTTATACGATTACAGATTGCATTTTTAAGAACCACATTCTTCATTTGTGTTCATATCCTTTTATTCTTTAGTGCCTTTTTTTTGTTTTTTTTACATCTAAATGTATTCATCTGTCTTCCATTAACAAAGGAAAAAAAAAGAGAACACACAATGTTATGTCTTATCAATATTAGTAATCACTATTGATTTCATTCAAACTGAAAAATAGATAAATAAAATGATCGCGATTGATTTAACCAATTATGGATTTTTACATGTCCGACTCCGAGACCCACAAATTTTTAACCACGGTCTCGTACAACTTTAAATGATAGTGCTTTGGTCAGTCTAAGAGGACAGTATTAATCATCTCTAGTACTAGTAATGGGCAATTTTGAGATAATGATTAGATTACTCCAAACATAATGCTAATACAACACAACACAACGGTGATAAAACACACTTCTTGGGGGTGTTGAATAACAATTTTATTATGATTCCTTTAAAAAAACAATTTTATTATGATAATTTTCTATAAGAAGTGAGGTATTTGAACCATAAATCTAAACATTAAAGATATTGTACTTACCAATCATAAATCTAAACATTAAAGATATTATACATACCAATAAGATTAAGCGTGCAATTACATACTAAATAATTATTATATGATATAACTTTTTGAAAAAAGTGATTGCACGGACTTCTTAGGCGGCCAAAACAACACAGATATATATACCTTATAAACGTTGCACAAACTAAAAAATATGAAAAGATATGTGGCCAGAAACTATAAAAGTATCTCCTAAATTTAGGCGAAATATGTGATTTACCATCAAGTTTTAAGCAAAATAAAAATATCTCTCTCTTTGCATTGACCAATTGTATTAAATTCCGCCATCAGTCTGATTTTGTCAATATTAATGTGAAAAAAACAAAGCTACCCTTGCTTAATGAAACGCCATTTGGTTATTTTCTTAGATCATTATGGATGTTTGGTTACAAGTTTAAGACTTTTTCTTATTTAATTCTTTTTTTCACTCATTTTCTTATTTTATCTCAAAAAGATAATTTTTCTTAGAATAATATTTCTTACTGATGTTTCAATAAGATAACAAAAGGTATATCTATGTACTCCTTCAAAAAAAAAAAAAAAAGGTATATCTATGTCATTAGATTTTTTTTGTTGTTGTAATATTAACCACATTAGATAGAGTATAGAAATTTGACATTATTTGTTAATTCAAATAGATATAATTTTTGTTATTTCTGAAACCTAAGTGTCAAGAAAATGCAAAATTCATAATAAACACAAGAATTTTTTAGATTCCCATTCTATGCCTAACTATTCCCCATACCAAACAGCCAAAGTATATTGAATATTTTGCTAGGTTAATGGTACCATTGGTCCCCAACCTATTATCATTTTGGCATATTGGTCCTTAATCTTTTTTGTGTGGCATTTAAGTACTAAACATTTCTCTTTTTAGCACCATTGGTCCTTTTGGCATATTCCATTCAAGATTCTGTTAAAATTTTATTTGAATGAGAGAAATTTTGCATCATTGATCTTGATTTTTTAATTGTTTAACAATTTAACCCCTATTTTTTTATTCATATTTCTGATTAACAATATTGCATCTGCTAATCTTTCGGAAAATTAAAATTCTAAAAAATTAATTTTCTGAAAGATTAACAGATGCAATTACATAAAGAAATGAACATTTAATGAAAAACTACAAAACTTTCTAGGCTTATTTGCTACAAATAGTTAATTAATTTTTTAGAATAACCATTCATAATTACATGAACATTTAATAGATATAGTAAATTTTCAGTCAAATTTGACTAGTGTAAAAGCATATACGTGAAATTTTTTTAGTTTTAAAAATGGTAAGATAATTATTTTTTGTTCATAAAGTTACTATAGTTTGACATAAGCTAAGGTTTATTAGTATAATTTTTTTTTTCTTTTTTGAATTTTGTTTTTAAATGAACTATTTATGTTATATCTGTCTTTGAATTTTAATTTTCTGAAAGATTGACAGATGTAATATTGTTAATCGAAAATATGAATATAAAAATAAAAATTGGAGACCAAATTATTAAATAATTGAAAAATCGAGATCAATGGTGTAAAATTTCTCTCATTCAAATAAATTTTAACAGAATCTTGGATGGAATATACCAAAAGGACCAATAGTACCAAAAAAAAGAAACGTTTAGTACTTAAATACCATTAAAAATAGGTTGAAGACCGATATGCCAAAGTCGTAATAGGTTGGAGACCAATGGTGCCATTAATCCTATTTTGCCTAAAGGTGGATCTATTGCCAACCATCTTTTTTCTTTTCTCACCTATCTTTTAGTTAATTTTTTATATCCAAAACTACCCTTATAGAAAATGACATAAATACACACTTCAAGTACGAGCACCAATCCAGTAGGGGTTTTTTTTTTTTTTTTTTACCTATACATATATAGGTATCGTTTTGGCCAATTAAAATTTATCATGTATGTTTTTTTATAGTAAAAAGTAAGAGAGAGAAATAACATTAATGATGCACGTCTTTTAATTATATCATTGTAGTCGTTGGATCATTGTTAGATAATGATCCAACGACTAGAAAAAAATTACCTTTAAATGATCCAACGACTAGAAAAAAATTACCTATCACAGGTTAAAAAAATACCTACTGGATTAGCAACCTTTAATTATTAGTTAATAAATATTTTTCTTATTACTCCCCTCCAATATATCAGTAAAAAAGTCATAAATTTTAGGATACAAAATCTTATACAATGAAATATAATCGTAATCATAAAATGTAAAATTACGTAGGGCATCAGTAGCAATAAATTTTTAATGATAATTTAATTGTAAATTAGCTGAACGTATTTCTTTCTTTTTTCATTTTAAAAAAGAAAAAAAAAATTGGTCACAGACTTGCTCTTTCAATTCTTTACTCCTTTATCGTGTTGATGATGATGTTTTCTTGATATATATAAATTGACTCATAAAAGTCTAAATCTTTATATCATGTGTTATTAATTTGGTTTAATTTATATATATATATTTTAAATCTTTATCTTAATCATAAAAATGAAAAAGAATATTTAATCTTATAGAAGGTAACTATGAAATTTCGAATAGTCAAATTTGGTCATAAATAATTGTTATAAAATATGAAAAGATAACTTTTAACTTAATAAAAAATTATTAGATGGGTGAGTGGGCAAATAAATTTTTCATAATGGGTAAATTGGGATTAATAAAAATTTAAGATGTGTGGAAAAAGAAAATCCTAAAATTTTAAAATTTGTTAAAGGTTTATTTAGGCGAGCATTGGGGAGAGAAAAAATAGGATGCCAATAGAACTACCCGTTGCCTAAACCCAACTTTTTTAGTAATAGGCGTGGTTATGTTGGATATATAGCCGACGAAGTGGATTGGTTCAAGTGGTAAGAGCACCCACTACCTAGGATCTTAGTCTTAGGTTTGAGTAACATTGGGGCAGGCGTGAAAGCCTATTATCCCTAATGGGGTGGGGATTGGGTAGTAGTAGGTATTTTCCTTTAATTTGTAATAAGTGGAGGTCATTAGTTAAGCTCATTTTTTTAAAAAAAATATTGGATATATAGCCGATTTTCAGTTAGACTCCAATTGTTGTAAGTAACCAAGTTTAAATGTCCTATTGTCTGCTTTCCACTTTCTACTGTTTGCTAAGTCTACAAAATACTCCACCAACTTTGAATCCTCAACTATAGTCCATTGATGTTTTTTATAGGATTTGATGTTAGCTGGTCTGAAACATCCATTTTGTTCAAAGTAGATATCTCGCATAAAGATTTTACTAAAAATATTGAAATATATAGACAAAAACATAATTTCAACTTAAATTGTAGTAAAAAAATGTTCAAACATATAAATTGTCATTATCATACAACTCCATAGAAATATTCACTCCAAAAAACATGAAGTTTTACTAGAAATGTTCAAATATACTAAAACACAATCAAATATATTATGCAACTTTATAGAGTTATGATCTATGCATTTCGGCTCCTACGCCATTGCTCAAATATTTCTCTAGCCAAGTTGTTCCTTCAAGTAGTCCAAACATTTGACGTTTCGATGTATGTATAATAATCATTGCTTATGGCTTCATCTTCCTCATTAACATTATCATCACCACTTTCATGATCAATACTATTTCTTAGTGTTCGTTCTAAAAGATCCACATGCATTTCCCTTCTAATCAAGTTATGAAGAAGATAATACGCCAAAATAATTCGACATTGAATTTTCGGGATAGAATTATCCCCTTCAACAATCCAAAAGTTTTTTCTATTATATTTCGAGCAGAAGAATGTTTCATATTGAAAAATTCTGCAGGAGTATTAGGTGGGAGTTCCCAATCATTCAAATGGTAGCGTTGTCCTTTATATGGTGCTAAAAATCCTTCATCATTGGGATATCCAGCATCACATAAGTAGTAATATCCCAAAAATCATTGGATAATATTGTAAAAGAAAGTAATATTTTAATTATACGATACTATACAAAGGAGAAAATAGAAGTTTACCTTATGGAACTTTTAAGCCATTTGTCCTAGATATAGCATCCCGTAAGACTCTAGAGTTAGCAGCTGATTCCTCTTATCCAGGTAATACATAGATGAACTGTATATCTTGTGAGACCACTCCTAATATATTAATAGCAATTTCGTTCTTTCTAGTCTGATATTTATGCCTATCTGATGCAGGCACATTGACCTTAATGTATACATCATCTAATGCTCCCAAGTAATTTTTAAACTATTTCTACTTTTCATCAGTAGAATTAGTAGGAACTGGCTCAGGATGTTTTAGTAATAATTAATGGAGACTTAACAAAGCACTTAAGACATTATTGAACTGTCTATTAACTGTTTCCCCCGAACATGCAAATTAATGTCTCATAATTCTATTCTTAACATCATGAGATATTATATATAAAAATATAGCTACCATTTCTTCTATATACATATTTTTGGTTTCCTTCAAACCCCCAATAGTTCCAAGGTAATGACATAAAATGGTAAATGTTCTCCTATCCATACAAATGCTCTCTATATATGCTAGGTCACTAGAATGTATCATTCTATGATAGTTTAGTGGACATATATAATGCCGACGAAAAGAACTATCAATAAATGTATTTCTATTTAACCGTCTCCTACTAATGATAACAGATATTAACAGAATCAACAAAAAAGTCATTTCTTTTAATATCTCCATATATTGAACGATAATTGTGACAATTCTTTTCTTTACAACCAAAGGCAGACGGGCCATATTTGCATATACAGATAAAATTATAATTCATACACTTTTACAACTCATATAAAAGTTTTCCTTTTCATTACTGAACTAGAATAATCCACATTGTTAGTTCAATTTATAAACTATGAATGGATACTTATTGATTGAAATAGTTATTCTTATTTTGTTATTATTATATACTTTAGTTTCCAACTATCTCTGTGAGTGAACATGCTTTCCAACTAGTAAGGCAAATGATTAAATAATACGAAGGATAAAGAACAAAACGTATACAACTTATAGTCAATAATAATTGTAACATAGAAAAGGTAAAATAATAATAAAGATGAGTAGATCATATCTTAAATTATCCATTAGTGGCCTACTATTACATCTCCTCACTATAGAATAACAAAAAGCAAGAGACTTTTTACAAAAGTTGATGTCCATACTAATTCGAGGCAACCATCTATGAGAAAAAAAATATCCAAGTAATCAATACTATACTATAGAATCATAGCCACAGAGAAACAATATCCAGAGAAATACACTCATAAATGAACAAATCAAATATATATAAGTATAAAATCCACAAATGAATAATAAATACCCCAAGAAATTAACATCTTTAACAAGCATTAGCATAAACCCGGATTCACTTTTGGAATATGAAAATATCAAACAAAAAGATTAAAAAAAAAGATAAAAAAATGAAAAAATGAGGGAAAAAGCATAACAATGATAAAGAAAAAATGAAAAGAAAGAAAAAGTTGCAAAAGAAGAGGAGATGAGTGACGAACCTAGGCAAGATCGGAGTAGAGACAAACTTTGAAGAAGAGAGATGAAGAAGGAGGCGGCTAGGGATTTTGGTCGTGTTTTTTTTTTCCTTTCTGCTTTTTGTCAAGACTTTACTTTCCCGATGATATAAAACTCAACTGTTTGCAAGGAGTCTATATTACCCCCAAGATGGAGACATAAGGAGCCCACGGTAAAATTCTAACTCCATAGATAGTGGGCCCAATAACTATACCAAACACAGGTTTTGTCAAGATTCTCGCTCCCAATAAGCCAACCCCCCATACCAAAGCCCCCTTAGTATCACTTATTGGTGTTCCTAGAATTATTAATTTTATTATACCAAATTCTAGCTACCATTGTTATTTGATTCTTGGTTTTGGTACATTCATTTATGTATTTTTTTGTTGGTATACCTATATATTGACATAGTATATTCGAAGATATACTAATTTTATTATACCAAATTCTATCTATCTTTGTTATATGATTCCTGGTTTTGGTACATTTTGTTTTTTTGTTGGTATAACTATATATTGACGTAGTTTATTCAAATATATACCAATTTTATTATACTATATTTTATTCACCTTTGTTCTGTAAATTGATTTTGTGTTTATATAACTATGTATTGATATGGTATAGTTAGCAGATTAAAAGTATTAATTCTTGGATTGCATATTTATCAGACTCAAATTGCAAGGATTTTTCATTTGACAATAGTACATAGCAGATTACCTAAAGGGCTCACTTGGGAGGCGTATAATTGATCGGAAGATGGACAGAACTAGCAGTATTTAGGGCCCACTTAGGTTTACTTTTTTAAGAGTAACCATTTTACTATAACCGGCAGTCATTTAGAGAATAAGTACCGGTCATAATAATGTGAGTATATGACTATCAATCATAATAAATTAACAAGAGACTAAAAAACTCTAGCTGAAAACGCGATCGAAAAAATGTCATATTTGGGCCCAGAATAGTCGTAGTCCCATACAAATCAATTAAATCCCTAATTGATCTCCCAACGAAAATTGTGCTGAGTCTAATATTTTCTGGTGAGTCTTTGCAAAGAGGAAAGTCCTAAACAAAATGTTCAATTGCTCAAGTCCTATTCGTCATATTTTAATGAGACAATATGTTCACAGGTTTCTAACATTTCTACCTATAAAAACAAAAAAGAATTACAAAAATACAGTTGGTCAGATTTTTCTCTAATTTCCGTAAGTTTTTTTAAAAGAAAAATACCACTTTTAATTTTTCTAAAAAAAAATACCATTTTTAAAATGGTTACTAGTTACTAATGTCTAAAAACTAGTTATCGGTTACCAGTTACATATTAGTTATAAATACTTTTGGTTACTAGTTACTAGTGCTCAAAAACTGGTTACTGGTTACTAGGTATTATTTTAAAAAATAATATTTTTCTAATTTTTTTTAAAAAGTGGTATTTTTCTAAAAAGTACGATTTTGGATCTAAAAAAGACTAAGCCTACTGTATATTTCTAATTCTTTTCTAAAAACGCCGTATATGGCCTAATTTTCACTATGTTTATACTAAGCTCATATGTTTGGTGAGAAAATGACATGGGTATGAATAACTTGGGCCAAAATGACTTTTTTGGGCATTTAAAAAAAAATGATATGTTTAGTAGTGCCAAGATTGTAACTTTTTGACCATAAAAAAAATTATTGTTTATGATATTGTTTTGGAGTTTTCTATAATCAAAAGCTTTGATTATAGGTTAAGACGTTCTTGACACTCTTAAAAATATCATTTAAAAAAAATAAAGAAAAAAATCTTTTCGGCCCAAGTTAGTCCTACCCATGTCTCTTGGTGGAAGGGGAAAAGCCTAAGTCCTAGTCCAACAAAGCCCATGCCTCAAATCAAGAAGAAGTCAGTAATGAGTTATCAATTCATATGCCTGGTAGACAAGCTTATAAACCATGTACACCTTGTGCAATTTTTGACCCCATCCAAACCAACTCTCTTCAATCTTCAGCTCGTTTTATGCCTTCTGTTCTGCCCTTATTATAACTTGCAATTAATTGTCTGAAACGAAGAGCTTCGTGCAATTTCTGGACTTTGATAGTAAAAGTTGTCACAACGCCAACTCTATACAGTATTTGAGTTATGATTATGTGAGAGATTAAAACTTGTAATTCGTATACGATTAAAACCCATAGGCTTTTAGTGAAGACATCAGTGCTGTCACATATATATTAATTGCTTAAAATTTCTGATGCAACCTTCCGTGTCAAAAACTAAAGATCAGTTATTGGTACAGAAATACTTGGTGTCCATTACGGTCAAGGAATGTAAAAAATCTTTTTTTTCGAGCTGGATACATGCACATGGATTTTCAATTTGTTTTTTTCCCTGTAATTGGGATACGTAGTTAATAAGTTTGTAAGATTAAAATTTGTGTTAGATAAATGCCGATAGAAAATTCGAGCATGCATAAAATTGTCTTTTTTTTTTTTTTTTTTAATAAATGAAAAGATTGGAATTTTATTTAATACCAACCTTATCACTCAATTCAAAACCTGAGATACAATTAAGATAGTCTTCCAACAAAAATACGTCTCTTTAACCTGAGATAGTGAGATACAATTCCAACAAAACACAATCCTCTTTAAAGAGGTTAAAGCATACAAACGTTCCAGGAGAATGAGCTACAACATTTTTATACCACTATATATACCTTAGGGAAGTACATGACAAAGATAATAAAAATTCATCTTCAAAATCTCGTTTTAGACGTGAGTTATCATAGCCTTATCAAGAGTAGAGAACTTACATTAAGCTTCAAAGACAAATCCGTTGACGCCCACTCGACGGTGATCATCCCTAAAATTGCCTCCTCTCTCATCTTTCATTTTTCCTTTTGTGAATAGTCTTTGCACATCTAAAGACTATATTTTAATGATACCATTAGATTTTGTATGAATCACTAAAGATTTTTCATAAACAATTTATGCTATAATTTCATTAGAAATATTTTCCCCCCCTCGAAGCTTTCAATTAATACAAAGATTTAATTTCGTCCTAGATGATACTCTTTGTAACAATTTCTTTTAATTCTGAATTCTCTTTTTCAGTTGGCAAGCTACTCTCAGCGTTCGTCTTTTGCTCTCTGGTTTTTCCCCACAAAACGCTGTAAAGCCCTAAGATCAGCAAAAATCCACCTAAAATGCTGCATAAACAAAGGAGAAAAAACTATAATAATTAAGGGAAAATCTACATGTATACAACCGCCAATAAATGTCAAGTATTAAAAAAAAAACACTAATAAAATTATTGTAAAAATAATAACCCACAAAAAAGAAAATAAAAAGAAGATCGAAAATAAGAGTAAAGTTTGTTTTAAATATTCCAAGTCTCTAATAAAAAGGCTACTAGCTAGCTGAGTTCATGATGTGCTTAAAGATTTAACATATATAGAAACTTTTACCTTCCTAAAGTAACGACCTCTCCCAAGAGAATTGCTGAACAAAGGATTGTAATAATTAAAGCCAAGGGAGTTGACATGGCTAGGAAAACCGGTCCCTTCTTCTCAATCACCCATGCTTGCAAGTAGTATGTCACACCAGTCACTACAATTCCCTGCCACATATTCAAATTCATTAGCTTTAATTACTTTGCTTTGTCTAACTTTTAGAAATTCATAAATAAAACGTCGGCATATGAAAATGTACCATCAATTCTTACCTATATTACTATTTAACATAATGGTAAATACCCCTTAAAAAAAAAATACATAATGGTAAATATATATACATATATATATGGGTGAGTTTTCAATGGGTATTTTTGTTTTTGCTCCATAGATGGGTAAGTTTGACTAATTTG
>JXTC01000177.1:87337-161957 GCA_002914845.1 Trema orientale
AATGTTTATTTTCTTTTCTCCGAAGGTAGTACTTTATCTAAAGTTAAAATGCCATGAAAAGTGACAGCAAATATGTGAAGTAGTATCGATATATTTGGCATTACTTTTTAGAGAGCGTTCTCCCCCCCACCCCACCCCACCCCACACAACATGATTGAGAAAGTAAGCAAAGAAGTATAATCCTTACACAATATGCCACCGCAAGGAGTCTGACATTCCATCTAAGCTCCCATTGAGATGGGTGTCTTTCCATTGCAACGGCTATGGCAAATGATTGAACTGAGCTCAAAAGGCATTGAAGAGCTGTTAAGAGAAGCTTTGAAGGGTAGCTCTTCATTACTTCCACCTATGTTTACATGACATAAATTCAAATTAGTTTTGCGATCAAACAATCATTATTAGTTAATTTCCCCACAAAATCCAAATTAAGAAAATAAAATAATGATTGATTATCAACATTTTTTTTAACCAATAAAAAATTGTCATACAAAACCGCACGAGACATTGTGTATCCATATTGATTTAAAAGTAATATGTATGATACATGTGACATTGTGTATCCATATTGATTTAAAATTAATATGTATGATACATATGATTTTACTTTTATGAATCATAACGTTACTTATATATTAAAGGAAGACTTCTCAATGGTTACAATTTTTTTGTGACCATGGATGGGTACTTAAAAAAGTAGTGATAGCATTAAATTTTTTTGGTCAGCATTAAATGTTTTTGGCCAACCACCAAACTAATCACCACCATAGGATATAGATCTAACGGCTTAAACCATTGTAACCATCCATAGGTAAATATTGTTGTAACCATTTAAACCAAACCCTAAATATACCTATATATATATTCATGAAATGCTACATACAAATTACAGTTAACGAGTCAATTAGTCACTTGTCAGTGTCAGAAAAGAAAGGGTACCTGGAAAACAAGAAATAAGCCCCAAAAGAAGTTGGACAGGAGCATGAGGAAGACACCTTTGATCCAAGATTTTCCAGCAGAAAGATGGTGAGGATGTTGGGGGCTATGGTGGTGATCACCGAAAGGGTGAAAATGCCAAAGAATTCTGAAATGAGGACCCTTGAAGAAAGCCAGGCAAGACACGCCAGTTATGCAGATTATTATGCCTATAAGCTTTGCGATTCCCGGTTTTGTCCTCAGCTTCAAAGCTTCCATCCTAATTCATGACGAACATACAAGAATTAGTACTTCAATTTTCATGTCAAACTCTACTATATTCACTGAAAGTTATTTTTTCCAAATTCGGGGTGAAAGATTTCAACCTTAAAACTCGACATTAGAGGTGGAGTATGGTTATAATATGTATATTGAAGGTTAATATTATATAATATTTAGGAAATGTTGTCTAATATACAGTTAGACCACGTGTAATTATACTTGAGCAATAACCACAATTATAATAAATAATCTAACAACTATATATGTCTAAAACTAAAATATTACAATGTGTTGAAGAAAATTAAGAAAGTGTGAGGCTTACTAAGGCAAACTCATTAAACTTTAATAGCCAGGATAAGACAAAAACTAAAGTATATATATACTTATACGTATACATATGTTCTTTTCAAGAGCTCGACTATACTTAGAGTCATCAAAATTGAATACCATGCACCCTTAACACAATGATCGATTGGAATTTATATAATAATGACCATTATTTAGCGATTAATTAAGATCTAAAGCTTCTTAGTCATTAGATCATCAAGTAGACCCACATGCATGTATGTAACGAACATAATGACCTTTAATCAAATTCTTGTCTTCCACTGCCCTCTCTCTCTCTCTCTCTCTCGATTTCTTGAGAGACAAAAATGCCCTTTTAATTTGTAGCCAAGCTTTTGCAATCAATAATCCATATGCAATATAGAGGAAAAAGAAGATGACAAATTGAGAATGGAATGGACTGATCACATGTATACATGGCAGATGTACCCTTGAGAAAGACATTTTAACCGAAGTATTGCATCATGACGAATATGGCCAAACCACCCGAATAACCCCTTCGGTACTAACATCTGACACAAAGTATAAAGCAACAAAACTATCTATTTAAATTTCTATTGCAACAAAATTCTAGAGATACACCACAAATATGCAATCTACCATTTGTACGGATGTTCCTGTACACATATGCATTATGCACGAATTATGAAACTTGAATAGTGCTGCTCTAATATTTATAGCATAATCAACTACCAACGATTTAATTTGCTAGTATCGGTATAATTAATTTGAAAAAAATAATACCAGCTAGCATTCTATGCGGATCGGGGGAAAAAAAAAGTTCATATAGGAAATTAATTATACACTAATTAGTTACCCGAATAAAAGTGCCAAGAAGAAAGTGATAACAGGAAGACAATTTGTGGTTGCAGCTGCCAGAGTAGCGGAGGTATAAACAAGTGCAATGCCATATATATCCAAGCTTAAAGTTATCCTGAAATAATTTTCATGGCCACAAACAAAATAAGTGCTTAGAAATTAACTGATCTCTCTTTTTTTTTTTTTTTTAAAGCAAAAAACTGAATATTAATCAAACAGTTAATTCATCAATTACATAGAATACAACATTAATATTAATGTACATGTGTACGTGTTTTTTTTTTTTTTTTTTTTTTTTGTTGAATCAGAAAATCATAGAAGGAAATGCACTTTTCCCTTTCTTTGTCCTAATATTATACATTTATGTAAATCATTTTTTCTCCCCCTGAAGGACATGGCCCCGATCATAAACTGACTGTACTTTTAAACCCACATGTTTCATACTTCATATATTTTGAAAAAGAGGTATTTATGATCAATTAGACACCAATAGTACGGTTCAAAATACCATTATTTATTGATTTTGACACTAAAAATGTGAATATTACCATAAATTAAATTATGGCCTCTTTTTTTTTTTTTGTTGGTTGTGGAGTGAAATTAATAGCTTACCCACATAAAGAAAGAAGAAAAATCTTGCAAAAGGTCACAAAAGATAGCGGCGGTGCAGTTTTCCTATAAATTATGAAACAAAACACAATTAGATTTATGAGTATACTCAGCTTATTCTTCACAATTGAATAATTAGTATATATAATACACATAGAACTGTCAATGATATTTTAGACCCAAAATATTGATATTTACCATTCGAGAAACACAGCGACCGGGACTAAGAAGGCAGTGGCAGCAGCCTGTCTGTAGAAAACGAAGATGAAATTGTTCATACCGCCATCGAAGGCGGCCTTGGAGAGCAAGTTCATGCCAGCATAGATGGCTTGTATCACGATAACAGCCAAATATGTTTTCTTCATTTCCATAACTAACAAAAAATGGAATATTATGAACTTCTTTATTGATAGTTCTAACTTGGAATTAGGTATAACTATAACTGGTTTTGTTCATGTAGAGAGCTTTGAGCAAAAGCAGTACTTGAGGAAGAGGCTTTGTTCTATAAGCTTATGTGTGTGTATATAGACCAGCAACACTATTGAGTGCCAATTTATAAGGAGAAAAATTAGAAAGTTTTCTCTTCGTTGTGGAAAAATATAACATGAGGGTTCGATTATATTATTGGGACTTATGAGGACGTTTGTGGTGAAGATAGTGAGCTACTTTATTGTTAAATGGGACCACCAAAAAAAAAAAGCTGTTACGTTGGCATCGATAGAATTGTTCAAATACCACATGCATATTTGCAGTAATTAACAAGACTACCTCTTTTATATATACTGTTTATATGTGTGGTCATAATGTCGCTGTCACACACACATATATATAAATATAAATATATATGCGATACTATTCTCACTTCTGTCGATTCAATAATTGGTTAACTAGAGGAGATAGGTAGATTCAAGGATACGCGAGTCTAACAATACTTTATTAGGTTCAAGATCCTAGCTCATTATTGGATCCCCATTTGAATATACTAGCTAAAAATAATATATATATATATATATATATATTTTGTTTTGCTAAAGTACTTCAGAGCACTTTGAAACTGAAAATTGATAAAAGCCCTGTGTTTTAAAATCTTTTGCAAAATAATCTTTTTATATGGTCGAGTATAATATCAGTGTGATTAAGTATAATACTGAATATTGTTGAGTAGAGATGGCAAGATAAGCAGGTTGAGCCAAATCTCAGCCCGCCCAAAGCAAGCTTGGGAGGAAAAACAGGTCGGCCAAGTCCATTGGCTCGGTCGGGCCCGGAATACACCAAAACGTGCCGGCTTGTACTTGACCCAAATTAAAAAAATCTAAAAAGAAAAGCTATTATTTGCATAATTAATTAAAAATATTAGAAATTTAAAAATAAAATGGGGCTTATAGAAATATGACTAAATTTTGGATCCAATTTAAGTAAATACCCATTTGGCAAATGTTATAGCAAAATGTCCGGTATATATGTTTATATACCAAGTGTAAAATTTTATATACCTTGTACAAAAAAATTATATACCCAGTACATTTTAGTACAGTAACTGAAATTGGTAGATAAACATATCTACCAAGTGTAAAAATATATATACCAGGACATTTAACTATAAAATTTAAAAAATAGACATCTACTTAATCAAATTTAAAATATTGGTTATCCACCTAAATTTTTCAAATAAAATTTATAAAAAATAATATGTTATGTTTTTTTCCTATTGATAAAAATTTAAAAATAATTAAATAAACTAAAAGTATATAAGTTGAATAGTTGATAAAAAAAGTTTAAAACAAAAACTTTAAGTAAATTATTAAGAATTAGATTGAAATTTGAAAGTGTGAAAAAAAAAGTGAGAGAATGTGTATTTATAAGTATTGAAAAAAATTTTGTGTTTAAAAAAAAACTTAAAAAAAAAATAAATATTTTTGGCGGGTCGGGTCAGTCCGACGGTCTTAGATATATAGGCCCACCCCGACCCTACCCTAAGCTCGGATTGATTTGCGGGCCACAATAATGAGCCGTGGGCTGGCCCGGCCCGTTTTCAACCTCTGAGAAAGAATATTTCGCAAACAATTTAAAACGAGTAATTTATCTTAGACTTGGGGTGCTATACTCACCGTCCAAAATATTCCTCCATCTCGCACTTTTTTCTTTTAACTTATTGTTAGATTCTGTCTTATAAGGTATCAACTATAATTTAAATTTGAAAGTAAAAGGTCTAGGGAATAAAAGAAGAATAAGAATCTATAAATACAGATCCATTCAATACCAAAATGCCACATGTCCGAATAGAATATAGGATACTCGTGACTTAAATTATGCCCTATGATTGATCAACAATACCGGGTTTGTACTCAAAACTATGATGTTGTGTGGGTTGGACTCAAAATATTCACTATATAATTAATCAACACTGTTGGGTTGTAATTTGTATATGTCAACATTTGAGCTAAAAATACTTCTTTTGTTTTTGTTAATATATATAGGTTGCCAATCCAGTAGATATATATTTTTTTTCACCTATGTGTAGACATTTTTTTTAGCCATTAGATCACCATCTAATGGTGATTTAATGACTAAAATGAGGTGCATGAAAAGACGTGCATCATTAATGCTTTTTCTCTCTCCTACTTTTTAATATAAAAAAATGTGCAAAAAAATATTTTCATTTGCCAAATTGATACTTATGCATAGGTAAAAAAAAAAAAATACCTACTGTATTGGTGCCATATATATATATACACACACGCACATACACCAATCAGTAGTAATTAATGACAGCACAATATTAAACACCAATCATTGTGTAAGAAATTTAAAACACAATCTTGATCCAAGGTAGTAATTTCATAAGAACAAAGGTACTTAATATTTCCAACCAGGCGATAAAAAAAAGAGTACGTAGCTTGCCAAGAGACATTTTAATGACCGATGATCACTCTCTTTCAAGGTCTTGTCTAAGTTCGAACCTCTACAGCTAGGTAAGCTCCACCTGAAAAATAAAGCCCAAAATAAATAAATAAAAAAGCTACGTAATTGCTTAATTCCAATGATTAATGCTTAATAGTATATATTCGATGCATATCCGAAACACTAATTTTAGATTTAACGCTAGCTAGATCCAATTCGAAAAGTTTATAGCAAAAAATAAAAATAATTTTGTCGTCATGATAAACGTGTAATTATAAGCTAAATGTGGTTTCCTAATTAAAAAAGAAAACAAAATTCGTCTTTCGCGTGATAAATTATAAAGACTTACACGCACATGCTTAATTTATAGATGCGACTAGGTTCATCTTTCGTGTGATCACTACATCGACCCGTCTGATCAGTTTTGTTCGTTTCTTTTCTTTTATGTCATGTTTTGCAGTTTTTTTTCAAATAAGTTTCTGAGGTCCAAATCTAAAAGTTTTGTTCCCTTCAAATAAATTTTATTCCGTTCAAATTTGTCGCTGTATTAGTCAGAAGAGCCGATTTATGTGATGAAGAATGACTAGTTTCGTCTTTTGCATGATTTAATTCAGGTTGTGTGATTTTTCTTAGTGATCTTTTTCTAAATCTAAAGGTTTTGATCTAGTCTAAATCTAGATATTTTATAGGGATAACTGCAAAAAAATATCCTAAAGTCTGAGTGTTCTGCAATTTAAACCCTGAAGTTTGGACTTTACAAAATAATACCATGAGATTAAGAATTTCTGAAAATTAATACCCTGGACAGATTTTTTGACTAATTTTAGAAACGAAAAAACAATAATATCCTCCATTAAAACTAAATTAATCTAAATTATTCATCTTAATTTTGAGGATATTATTGTATTTTATCAGTTTAAAATCAACACAAGGTATTAATTTTCAGAAATTCATAATCTTAGGGTATTATTTTACCGAATCTAAACTTTAGGGTTTAAATTATAGAACATCTAAATATGAGAGTATTTTTTTGTAATTATCCCTATTTTATATGTTCAAAATTCATCTTTGTAAAAGATTCGTCACTGTAGATCGATTGGAAGTGCCAACTCACCTGATGGAAAGTTAAAGAGAAAAAAAAAAAAACTATTAAATGTGATCTATTGGAATTTGAATTGTGGAGTATGTCCCTTGTGGAGCTGTGTGCATATAACATATCTCGTGTGCGCAAATTTTTTCTCCCAGGTCGTCAGTAGAATTTAATTTAATTTAATGTTTTGCTGATTGTCATGGATTATTATTTGTGTTTTCAAATATCTTTGTATTGAGTTAGTCTTGTTGGAATCAAATTACATTCTCTTCCGAACAAAAAATGATGTGACTCCATTTCAAAAAAAAAAAAAATAATGATGTGACTAGATACCTATCACTTTATAAATTCTTTAAAATGGCTTCTAAGAAGTATGTCGAAGGCCATTAACTTTAACTCTTTAAGTGCTGCTTTCTCTAGTTTACTTTCACGTAACTGTTTTGTCGAAAGTAAAAGCCATCCTAAACAAATTAGTGAAAGGTTTTCCTTCCAATACCATATGAAAAATTCAAATCAATTCTGTCTAATTATTTGAATCGAAAATAGAAAACTAATTAAGTATATAAAGGTAGAAGATGAGGCCATAGTCAAGAAAGGGGAATTTTTCCTGGGAATCTCTCCTCATTTGAAGAAATTTTCTTCCTCTTCTTCCTCCTTAACTCTTTGCTTTTGCTTTCTTTTTCTATACAGTAATTCTTCCTATGTGTGACTTGATTCTAAATACGTGTAAATTGTGTTTATTTTGCTATTTTTATGTAGTTTTCTGTTGTAATCATCTACTGATTTGAAACACTTTCTTTTTTTTTTTTTTTAAATCTAGATCTTAAAGATTTTATTCTTTTGAAAATTAATTTTTGTAAAAGATTAGTCACAATATTAATTAAAAAAATCAACTTTAGTAGCAAAGGACGATTTTAAAGAGTGAAGAAGTATCTTTAATAGATCTCTATTAATACCCATAACTTAATTGTTTGGGACTTCTTTTGGATGCTCTGTTTAATTTTAAAAACGGTTAAGAAAAAATATGAGATGAACTTATAGAGAGACGTCTGGTTAAAAATTGGTTTAATAAAAAACTGTTCTGGGTTAGTGGATTTTAAAATCTGCTGTGCAACTATTATTTAAGCAGAGTTTGAGAAGTAAGATAATGGTTATTTTTAAAAATTGATTTTGTCGTTATAATACAAATTTTTGAAAATATTATTTTAAAGTGCATTAAATTTAATTATAGTTTGACAAATATTTAGATGCTAATTTTGAACAATACAGTAGTTTTATAAATTTAAGTTACCAAATGTCTATACTTTTTCTACGGTGACTTCTTGCTAACAAGTACTATTACAACATGGTTACATACAATTCCAATACACTAAATCAATAGCCCTATGTTTTCCACCTTCATCGTTAATGAATGCAATAATTTCGCTAATTATTTATTTACAATTATTGGTTATTTTGAATTCGATTTTTGTATAAATTGGTCATTGTATCTGTTAGAGTTCGTAACTCAAATTCTATTTGCCTCAACTCGAAATCTTCGCGGTGCGACATATGTGGCATTTTTTGTAATTGGGAGAAATTTTGAGATTTGTGGTAGAAGCGGAGGGATCGGGCCTTGGCCAGATCCCGGAGCCCACCACTGATCTTGTTGCGGGTACGGCGACCTGTTTTATTAGGCCTTTTTTTTTCTGTACAATTTTCGTCTGTACACATATGTATTTTAGGATTTTGGGATTCTATATGTTATGGCTTGGCTGTTAAAATTCTATCTTCTGTACTGTATTTTTGACATAGTAAAATTTCTTCCTCTGATTTTTTCAGATAATTAAGATTTTCCACTTAAATCTGTGTATTCTTATTTTTCATTCTTTTGTCGATTATCGTTCGTTAATTTTTAACAGTATCGAGTTATTTAATCAATGAATTGAATTTTTGTTTGATTCAGGAAAAAAAAAAGGCCATATTCACGAAGAAATAAAAAATTAATGCATGAGTTATGTCAATCGAATCCAACAGCTAGCTGGAGTTGACTGATAGTGATGATTATTAATGAACTATACGATTTTTCTTTTTCAAATATTTGAAATTTTAATAGTTTTATTTTCTCTTTTTTATACATTATACGATCTTCTCTAGATATTACATTAGTAAATATATGATTTAAATATTAATTTGTATTATAAGTATAATCAGAAAACGGCCGGTTATAGTTCACATTCATTTATAAATCGATTTATAATTTCACTTTTCTTTTGCAAGAGCTTTACGACTCTATAAGTGTCCATAGCCAAATAACATTCTTACACACGTATTGATACATCAAAAGATCTACAAAATTTATCATGTGGTGTTGCTTTCAAGAATAAGGGGTATCTTTCCAACTCCCAATTTACCAACAGCGCATTGTTTCTTAAAAGATATATATATATATATATATTTGCATAATTTTGAATATGATGTGTTGATAGCTACCAAACAGCTTTTGATGCGGAAAAAGCAAGGGTAGCCAAAAAGGGGGAAAAGTGTTGATAACTCACTCAGCATTGTAACCACATGCATCCATGCAAATAAAAGCCATTGAAGTATACATCTGTGTATATATATAGGGCACCAATCTAGTAGGTAAGAGAGAGAAATAACATTAATAATACATGTTTTTTCATGCACTTTATTGTAGCAGTTGGATCACCATTTGATGATGATCCAACGGCTAAAAAAAAAAAACCTACACATAGGTAAAAAAAAAAAAAAAAAAAAAACCTACCAGATTGGCAACCATATATATGTGTGTACATATATAAAGAAAAGTTGTAGGTGAAGTTCCTTTTGAAAAAAAAAAAAAAGAGATTGATCTGCTTCACATTATAATTAAGTTAAATTTGTATGTATAGACAAATTTATTTGTGTGTATATATATGCTCCTTCTTCTTTTTCTTTCACGATCGAGTCCTGACTAGTAAAATTATTTATGTTTGGACTTACATATAATTGTATATGTAAACGGGACTTTATATATATGTATACATACGCATATATATATATATATAATATAGCTATAAATTAGATAGGATAACTTGTTTGCATGGTCAATATAAAATTCCATCAAATCATGATCGCAATATAACGTGTGCTGCATGAAGATACTTTTGGTCATAATTCATTCTACTTTTTATCTTCCGGCGCGCCCTTGCATTTGACAGGCATATGGATGAAACTTAGAAGACTTTTTTTTCTCCGGCCATGATTGTGTATTGATCAATGAAATAACAGAAATGACATGCTGTGGTCCTCTAATGGACCATATGTATAATATTATATGATCACCATGGAATCCAACTAATATGGATCGCTTGGGATTGTATTTCTAGAGTGGTACTCAAAAGTGATAAATATAGAAACAACTAATTGAGTCAAAGTTGATGTTTGATAAAGTTGTTTGTGATAATTTTCTTTTTTGTTTCTTTTTTTTTTATAGTGTTTTTAAGATAAACAGTTGGAGTGTTGCTTAATTATTATGCCTGCAAGTCCAATTGGTATTGTTATTAAAAAGGAAATGCAGTTAGTATTTGACCATAACGGGAAAGTGAGATGGGTGGATCTTCTGTTTTTTTCCCCAGTTACTGATACGAATTTTTTAGCGGGAAAACCAGATCTAGTACAATTATTTAGACAATTGATTGAAAATTCTGGATTTTTTTTATTAATTTTTTATTTTTAGTTCGTGAGCACAAGGGTGACGTTGTGGGTAACTTACATATGCTATAAATAGTCATATACCATAAGGTGACTACGAGACCGGTGGGTGATTCCTGGTGATAGCTGTTGACTGAAAAAAAAAAAACGTTCGGATTTAGCGCATTTTTGGGGTTTAACTCTGATGCAGACAATACAAGACAAAAACTATTTTGCATTAAACACTAATTTTTGATAGATCTTGACCAAGTGCGAATGCTTTTCCGCACTTTCTTCCCACTTATGTTTATTTTTCTTTTTGGATTGTGGGTTTTGTGCTCCAACATGCTAAAACAAATACCATATTGCTATTAAACACTAGTTTCAGTTACAGAATATCTTCTCTTGTCATGATACCATCCAACCACTCGATGTAAAAACTGTACTTCAACTAATCACCATGCCTTGCAAATTGATAGATCTTTGACCAAGTGCCAATTCTTTTAATTCCTTTCCTTCTTCCCACGTGTTTTTTTTCCTCTCCTTTTGTTAATTTTATAGCATATGTGAGTAGTAAAATAGTGAATGACAACTCTAATTTAAATCAATTTCTCGACAAGAAAAAAAATGTAATTAATTGAAATTTAATGAAAAATAAAAAAAGAAAATATATACATATATCGAGTTTGGCATTATTGGAAAGGTATATACATATTTTAAATTCAAAAGAATCTCGTTAATAAATTTTATTACATATTAAATTTTAGGATGTATTATTCTTTATATTATATTTGGCACAAAAAGTAGTATATGTCAAAATACAATACTAAATACGGCATGCTTTGAAGACACAAATTTAGGTCAAATGCTAACTAGTATGCCCTTTGCAGTTGCTCTAAGTATATTAGGTTTTATGCTAGGTAAACAATCTTTTCATATCATTTAAATAAGTTTATGCACTCTATATATTAATTAGTATACGATGATTATGCTATAAAAACTTAAAAAAAAAAGGTTTTTTAATACAAAACCCACTGAACTCGAAATAATTTAGTAAAATTAATCTTGAACTCAATTTTTTGGAGAAAAATCTCTTGAAGTCCCCTAATATTAGTTATGTTAGAAAAGAAAGGTGTTATGTTAGTTTTTTTTTTTTATATTATTTTTGGCTTTTAAGTCCTTATTCTTAGATTTGTGTTTCACGTTAATCCCTTTTAATCTTTTTTTGTCCAATCTGTCGCTAATTGGCACTTGTCCAAAATGTGCTTATCTCAGCAGATGTAAAATTAGAAACTAATGGAATTTTTTTTTTTTTTTTAAAGAGGGAGGTTATCATTTTCATTCAAGATGGAGATAAGAAATTGAAAAATTTTATATGGTTTCAATATGCATCTACTTTAGTCCAATTATTCATATATATATATATATATAAAAAGTATATAAATATATTACCAGTTTTGTGAGACATATATTGACAAAATTTTATATGGTTCCAATATAGATGGATCTAATTTGGTCTAAATATTCATATGCCTCTCTTTTATATATATGAATACTTGGACCAACCATTTTCTAATTTTTAATTCCATCTTGAATGAAAATAATAATCTAACTTTTTTTTAAATAATAACTTCCCTTTTGCTTCCAATTTTGCCCATACTGAGATAAGCACCTTTCAAGTATGTGCTAATTAACGACAGTTTTGGACAGAAAAAATTAAAAAGGATTAATGTGAAATAGAATAAAGATCTAAAAGCTATAAATAAAAGTATGAGGATTTAACTGTAAAAAAAAAAAGATTAACAAAAACACATTTTTTTTTTCCGAGCAGAACTAATATTAGGGGACTTCAGAGGATTTTACTCTGAAAAATTGAGTTCTGGGTTAATTTTACTAAATTATTCCGAGTTTAGGGAATTTTTGTATCATCAGAAAACCAAAAAAAAGGTATTCCCATTTTGCTTTTTCGTAAGCAAATATAAAACTCAAAGTTAAATCTAAATTGCACTCCAAAAACAAAAAAGTTAAATGTAAATGAAAAATATCTGATCTGATTAGGAATAATTTGGACCAAAATGCTTTTTTTAAGACTAGTGTTTGAAACAAATATTAATGATCAGTGGTAAAATATGTATGAACATAAATATATGACTTTTGAGCACCAATCACTTATATATTATGACAATCATAATATATATATATCTTATAAAATACTAAGGGCGCGTTTGGTACAGGATTCGAATCCTATTCTTCAAATCCAGAATCAACTTTTATATAGAAAGTTGGAAGGATAAAACATTTATCCTTCCAACTTTCTATATAAAAGCTGTTTCTGGATTTAAAGAATAGGATTCGAATCATGTACCAAACGCACCCTAAAATTCTCATTTTGCCCCAAAACGCTACTAGTCATATTCGTTTCCCGATGTAAATTACGTTGATGTGTCTATAGATGGACCCCAAAAGGCCCAATAGTTAAGACTGTTTAGACCCACGCGGGTTTTAAAGCCACCACACCAAAACAATAACAAACACGGAACAGAAGTCATGACCAGTTAACCAAGAAAAAGAAACGTGCTTAAAATTATACACTAGTCCTTTTCTTAAAGAAGAAAAGTTAATCCCAAAATAAATGGTACTCTGATCAGACCAACAGAAATTCCTCCGTGCACATCTGTTATAATTAAGAAGATCAATTATCGCGGGAAAAAAAAAATAACATGAAAGTTTTTTTTTCCATTTATTTATTTAATGCCAACTCGTAGTGAGCAAATATGAAATATGGTTGAATGCTACTTACTAGGCTTGTTTTCACCTTTGATATTCTTTTTCTTTTTTCAAATTTTATAGATGAGAGAATTTGAACAATAAACCTCAGTCCAGGAGATATGTCGTGCTTACTGATTAGGCAACTCTTCCTAAATCATTTAGATCCTCTCTCTCTCTCTCTCTCCCCCTCTCTCTCTCTATTTGTTAAAGTTTGTAGAAATTGTTTTTTGTGAACTTCCACTTTTAGCCCTGTTCCTTCATTCTTTCATATGACATACTTTCTAAAGATCTTTTAGGATCCAAAAGTTACTTTAACGGGTCTTTGGATGAATTTTCAAAAAATATTCTTTTATTTTAAAGATCTTTTTAAATAAACGTGAACCATTGTTATTTCTAGGAAGATCTTCTAATACTTCTTCTTCAAGAAATAAAAGTTATGCCAAATGAGTCCATAATCTCGCAGTTTTATTTTGATCTTTCGTGAAATATAATTTTGATAGAAAATTATTAGTTCTTTAAATATTTAATCCAACAACTACTTCACAAATATCTATTTTAGAAACTATTTTTGTTAGAAACTTTCTTAGGTCGTACTCGTATTGACGCTAATAGTCATGTCGTATTCAGATTGAGTCACACGTCAAATATTTAATTAACATATCATGTAGATTGGTGTGTCCAACACAAGCAAAAAAAAAAAAAATAGTATAAGTCGGTGCTTTTTCAATAAGTATCCCATTTTTACCCATTGAAGGGTATTTTTATTCTTGATTATTTGATTTTGAATGAGTGGTTATAATAAAATTAGTAATGTACCGAAAAAATCCGATGTAATTAATAAATATATTAATTTGGAAAGTAATTCATTTTTATAAATAATGAGTAACCTGTTCACTTGAAGGTTTTCTTTTTTTTTTTTTTTTCAATTCCCATTCCATAGCTAGTTTCCTATTTGGTAATTTACATTCCCAGTTTTTATCCCTTACTTCATTAGTGTTTATAATTTTTTTTATGTCAATATACTTTATTTTCTGATTCCCAATACTCATGATCATGTGTACTTCTACATACCCTTAAACGTGTTTTTTTAAAAAAAAAAAAAAAAATTAATACCCATGAACATGTTTTTTGGTACTGTTCTCTTTTACATTATTACTATTGTGTTATAAATAGGGATAATCAACTCAACTACTTTATGTAGAAGCAAAGTACTAAACTCTCTGTTGAAAGTTGAAACTAACATGTCTAACATAGCTGTGGAGAGAAATCGAAGAAGACCTGTGAATACACATCTCAAAGTTTTACGTTTAAGTGGACTAAAATGTGTTTGCTTTCAAATACTTTGAATTTCTTATTTGTTTTTCTACCTTTTTTTTTTCCCCCCTTTTTAAACGAAGCAACAAACACTTGATGGACTATTTCCCAATTTTTTGTTTCCTTAAAAAATTATTCTAAAAGATAATTACCCATCTATAAAGTAGAAAATCATTCCATATAAGAACATATTTGATTCCATACAAGATCAATCGAAAGAAAATAAGAATAAGATGAGTGTGACTTGCTATAGCAGGTTGAAAAAATACTCATCTATAGAGCAAAACTAATGCTTGGATATATTTGGTAATCCACTTTTTTTTTTTCCAAATGAAAAGGTGGTTGGTTCTTCTCAAGCAAAGTCCTTTTGAGAAGATCTTCACCTTTCATTTCATTTAAAAGACTAGAAAATAGAAAATAAAAGTGTATCCAAATAAGCTAAAATTTATTTTATTTTATTAGTCATTTTAGATCCTCTTTTCTTCTTTTTCTTCTTTATTTCCTTTTATGCACATTAAATTAACTATAATTTATAATTGAAAAAAAAAAAATTTCCAATATAATGTAAAAATTTAATAATTTTGTCAATTAATTTAAACGTTTAGAAAATAGACTGCATTGACCTTTGATTAAAACTCGATTAGATTCAGACAAGATTGAAATTACTCAGCAGTAAGGGCTAACAAGAAGATTTCACAAATTAAAACTAATAAAAATTTTACAAGTTGAATAGAAAAACCAACATTTTGAGAATATGTACACATTTTGAGAATATATTTGAGTAATACTAGAGATACAAAAAATATACATACAAAACATACATTTAATGATGTATCGCTAATTTTAACCACCCTTGATTTTTAAAATAGATTCGCTCATGTAGATTTTCTTCTAACAACATTTTTACCTCATGTAGATTTTCTTCTAACAACATTTTGAGAATATGTAAACCTTTCATTCAATTTTAGAAGCAAAATATAAAAATAAAAAAAGAGCGTATATAAGTTGCCAAACAAGTCCTAATTTTGGGATCCAGTTTATTAATTAGAATCATTCAATAACAGATAAATACGTTATTATGATACTTGGCACCACTAGCGCCTCATAGTATTGCTCTTTATCTTTGAATAATGCTATAGGGCACTAGTAGTGCCCAGCACCACATGATGTATCAGTCTGTCACTGGCTAATCATAATTATAATTAAGATAGGCCTATGTAGGACCTAGTTTATTAATTAGAATAATCTAATAACAGATAAATACGTCATTATGGTGCTGGGTACTACTCTGCCCTGTAGTATTATTCTATAGCATTGCTCTTTATCTTTGAATAATGTTATGGGGCACCAGTAGTGCCCAGTACCACATGATATGTCAGTCTGTCACTGGTTAATCATAATTATAATTCAGGTGAGGCTATGTAGGACTCAGTTTATTAATTAGAATTATCCAATGACAGACAAATACTTCATTATAGTGATACCATAGCATTATCGTTTAACTTTAAAATATATATATATATATAGGCACCAATCCAGTGCCTATACATAGGTATCATTTTGGTCAATGGAAATTTATCATGCACATTTTTTTATAATAAAAAGTAAAAGAGAGAAATATCATTAATGATGCACGTCATTTTATGTACCTCATTATAGTCATTGGATCGTCATCCAATGGTTAAAAAAAAAATCCCTATACATAGGTAAAAAAAAAAAAAAAATTATCTATTGGATTGACAACCTATATGTATAAATCCTTAGCACAATGCAATGGGTTCGAAAGTAATATGTGTTTTGTAAAAGTCAAGTTCCTCAAATCGTAGATATGTATTTTGCTTTCAGCTTTTACCCTCGAAGTAGAACACAACAGTCTTACTACAACGAAAAAGAAGGAAAAAAAAAAGATAGCTGGCTTTAAGACTTTGAACATGACAAGTGAGGGGTCCATAATTTTCCCTCAATTGAATGATTGACGACTCATCGATTAAGATTAAAGGAGCAGTTAAACATATGACTAGTGACATTAATTATAATTTCTGGGTATTGTGCCATGCGTGCTTGCTAAATTAAATAAAGGTGCTTGCTAAATTGAATATGACCTTTCAGACCTCTCATAGCAGTTCTCAAAACACAGAGATAAGAATTGGGGTCTGGCCTATCTGGGAGGTCTTCATAGTTAACAGACCCAAACTAAGTGTTTGCTTAGGTCACAACAAGGCCTTACCCTCCAAAGTTATGTGTCAACCTTACACGGAACCATGGTCCTAAAAGATATCAGTACGATCACCAGTAAGGATCTTAGGTGTTAGTGGTCTCAGAGATAGTTAGCGGCTCAACACAAATAGCTAAAAGAGATATCTCTACTATCTGGCGAGAATATTGTCTCCCCATTGTCTGCAAGGACAAGTTCAGGAGGGGGCGTCATATATCAGTCGATGGATCTAATCCTAGCTCCTCTTTTTACTATGAATATTGTGCTTTACCTTTCATTTAATCTTATCATCTCTTTTATATGCATTATCTCTACTCACTTAAGTATCGGAGTTCCTTGTAAGTGACAACCACCACCCTTTGTATCTGGTGCTTGAGTCAGAACATGCCTAGAAGTAGCGAGAATATGTGAACAATTGGAAATAGCCCCAACAACAACCTATTAATTATACTCTCACTATACAGAAACCCAAATCCATAAAGAACAAAATGAGGATGTCAAATGGAGTACTAAAACATTACGTTGTTGTACCCTTACAAATACATAATTTTTTTTGTTGGGACTGCACACATATAATTGATGCTACAATTTATTACCATATGCCAAATTAATTAAAACTTAAAGGGATAACTGTAAAAAAATACCCTCATGTTAGGATGTTCTGCAATTTAAACCCTGAAGTTTGGATTCCACAAAATAATACCTTGAGATTACGAATTTCTGAAAATTAATACTCTGTGTTAATTTTTAATTGATAAAATACAATAATATCCTCAAAATTAAGATGAATAATATGGATTAATCTAGTTTTAATAGAGGATATTATTATTTTTCTGTTCTTAAAATTGGTCAAAAAATCTGTCCAGGGTATTAATTTTCAGAAATTCTTAATCTCAGGGTATTATTTTACAGAGTCCAAACTTTAGGATTTAAATTGCAGAACATCCAAACTTCAGGGTATTTTTTTACAGTTATCCCAAACTTAAAACGAACTAATAAGACAACAGTTCCTATTTGTTTTTTCCCAAAAATTCATATAAAATTTTCCAATTTATAATTTAGATAGGAATATTAAGTGCATTCTCTTCTATATATTTTCAATTAGCCTATTTGATATGTTATTTGATACGTGAATTCCAATATAATTTATTATGTTATTAAAATGTGAAATTAATTAGAGTAATCCGCATGTGACTAAGGAGTGAAAAAGATAGTTCACTGAGTACTCCTCTCCACCCATATCATCTGTGTGATATATATATATATATATATATAGGTTGCCAAGCTAGTAGGTATTTTTTTTCTAGCCGTTGGATCATCATCTAATAATGATCTAACGACTAAAATGAGATGCGTAAAAAGACGTGCATCATTAATGCTTTTTCTCTCTCCTACTTTTTAATATAAAAAAATGTGCAAAAAAATTTTTCATTGGCCCAATTGATACCTATGCATAGGTAAAAAAAAAAATACCAATCCAAGCCCAATTGATACCTATGCATAGGTAAAAAAAAAAAATACCTACTGGATTGGTGCCCATATATATATAATATATATATAAGGAGTTTAGTCAACAAAATTAGTCATTAATTAATGTGACAGTGTTATTTTAAGCTGGTCACTGATTTGAGTATGTTCCAATCAATAGCCTTCAAGAGCCGAAAGTATAAGTGATATTGATTGGCCTTATAAAGATTATAATGTACCACAAAGAGAACCAAAAGTCACACAAAAGCTTCATGGTTTCCCTCACAAAAATCATGTGAAATTTATTCATAGGCTTGATGCTTCCATACTTTGAATCTAAGAAACCGCTATTTTGCCCCTAATTAATTGTGTGTGGCGGGATTTATTATAGGAAGGTATTCTTTATTAATAGTGCACGTACATTTTATTTTATTTTTTTTTTAGTGTAAGATCATTGTCAGAATACAGATGTTGAAGATATTCAAAATTTTGAGCAACTAATCTTAGTTACATTGGATATGTAGTTGTATCGATGAATTGCGTATTGAATTTGTCAACACGCTTAGGCTTCCACACCTATAAAAGGAGGCCAAACCCCTCTTGTCAGTGTTTTATAGGAAGAGTAAACTTAACGCGTCACTATCTAGTAGTCACCAATCTCCATCATTATTTAATTTTTCTGTTAGTAGATTTCTCCAAGCAAACATAATAACAATAATTGAGTGGTATATTATAATGCAATGCAAAATGTCAGAGAAATTAGTTATAAGATTTCTTTTCACGTTTAGGTGCCTGGGTCTTTCACTAGATTGATCCATTGATTTTATGAAACATTTAAAGCAAATCTTTCCGAAAGCGAAGTATAGTAGAGAATAGGAATTTTTTGGGGAAAAAAAATTATAACGAACAACTCAAAGAAAGGCGCAATGACACGGATAAACTTTAAAAAATAAAAATAAAAATTTCATAACAAGTCAAAACGAAAGGCATAATGACATGGATAAACTTTAAAAAAAAAAAAATTCACACCCCTTTTCTCTAATTTTTTCATGCTGAAGAGAACTCTAAACCTAGCTACAATGTTCTCTAATAAAGCATTTGGTGTTTCCATTTCCGTTTTAATTATATATATATATGTAATATTAATGCATTAATCGGAGTTTCAGAGACTTAGAATTGTACAGAAAGCATTTGGTCATTCAAAGAAGCTGGAAACTAAATAATTGCAATATCAAGAACAGACAATTAGTTTATACTTTGTATAACTTTCACGTGGAGAAATAGAATGAGGGACATATCTATTAATTATAATGGTGAAACGACACCAAAGTGAGTACAATCAAATGGTACACATTTATGGTAAAAAATATCTATTAAAAAAGTGTATTTATCTGTGATCGAAATGGCATCAATAATGAAAAGGTTTAAACAAGAACGCTTCTCTTTTTAATATGCATGTGTAATTTAAATGAAACGAAACGACAAATGGGGCAGCCCACATGAAAAGGGTGTGATTGAAACGTTACAACTTTGAGGAACAAATATATTTCAAATTTCCTCAGAAATTTAAGGGTACTTACTGAAATATCTTTTGGGTAAAAAAAAAATCTGAAAAAGGTTCGAAAAAAATATTATGAATGTCATAAAAATAATAGTAAAAATATGGATACTGGTAATTTGTAGTGTAATTTTTTAATAAATTCCAGAAAGTTTAGAAAAAATTTAGAGGAAATTTCCGAAAAGTTTGAGAGAAATTTCAGAATATGAACCAAAAAAAATAGAAACGGATAAAATTTCTTTTTCTTTAAGAGAATTTTAAAAAGTATAATAATTTTACAATTTTTTGCACATATGATATTCTGAATATAATATATCTCCACATATATTTTTTAACAATAAATATTTTTTAAAATCTTACATATATTATATTATCCTTATGACTTTTTTTTAGTTCTTTACCTTCAGTGGGTCTATCCATTTCTTTCATCTTAATCATATCTTTTTATATTTTATTTGTTATACATTCGTATATTTCCAATAAATATTGTAGGTTTTATATATTTAAATTATATAAAACATTTTATCTATTTTTTGTATTTTGAATAAAGTTTTCATTTGCGTATTTTTCCAAAAATTCCATCATAATTTTACCGATAATTTCTTAATTTTAGAGTACCGATATTTTTGTTATTTTATATATATAAGTGAGCATGTTCAGTAATTTATAATGGAGAAGAGAATCCTAGTATTTCTTATGCATTATTGATTAATAAACGTGGTCTAAAGTATTCATGCATTATGTTCATTTCTTCCATCCCTACATTAATTTAACATTTTAATTAATGTAGTTGATTTAATACTGCAAAAGCTAACTATAATCAAACAAGTATGACAAGATCAATAACCCCTTAAAATATATGATTTCTTCCCATTTTACTCTCATATATTGTCATAAGATGGAAGATACAATCATTTATTAACTATTAGTTTTTTCCTTAAAAAATCCATTACCTGTCATTAAATTACTATGAATAGGGATCTAGCTAACTAATTTATAAGTTA
This sequence comes from Trema orientale, assembly GCA_002914845.1. Taxonomy (NCBI): domain Eukaryota; kingdom Viridiplantae; phylum Streptophyta; class Magnoliopsida; order Rosales; family Cannabaceae; genus Trema; species Trema orientale. The sequence continues at coordinate 108,295 of JXTC01000177.1, forward strand.
CTTTTGAGGGGTGTTCTATATGTTATTTAAATTTAGTTACGTGAGTATTTATGTCATTTCATATATAGAGATATTTTTGTAAAGAAAAAGTTTATAACCAAATGGCACAGCATAAAAGCTTATAACAAGCAAACCACCTACTAGGAGCAATAAGGTAGTAAGATTTGTTAGATGATATATGTATATAAATATATAACAGTCCCCAATCTAATAGGTATTTTTTCTAGCCGTTGAATCATTATTTAAGGGATATAATAATTTGAGTAGTTAGAAAGACGTGCATGAAAAGACATGCACATTATTTAATACTTTTTTCTCTCTAACTTTTATCATATAAAGACGTGCATAATAAATTTTAATTGGATAAAAAAATACCTATTTATTAAAAAAATATCTACTAGAGTGGTGCCCATATATAATATGTACAAATATATATATACACATATAATTTGGATCTCATGGCTATCATAATTCATTCAAAATTCATTTTACATATGGTATAAGGACAATAGTAGCATCATATGTCCCATACTCACCTTGATATATATATATATATATATATATATATATATATATATTCATATAATAAACTATTATACATTATTGTATACTTAATTTAACATCACACATATCCATGTATCTTTTTAAAAAATAAAGAATTTAAAAACTTATATATGCTTATGTATTTGAATTTTAGAGTTTGAAAACTATTCAGTATATTGTTCTATTTGATGCTATGCCAATTATGACAAAAATAAAAATTATTTATTACTGAAACTGGACGAGAGAAAATAGAAGATCAGAAGGTAGATCTAACTCTAATTGTTACAAGTCCTCCAGCAAACTATGGACCAACAATAGATAATAATGATAACTACTATAATTGGAGAGTTGGAAATATGCATCCAGAAGAATTTAACGACTGCTTTGGTGATAGTGTGAACCTAAACACTAATGACAATGATTCGGAGTGAGTCAATGTTGACAAGGATCCCACAACCGGTAAAGGAGATTACAGATTACTATTCCTGAACCAATAGAGTCAGGTAAAGTACCTAAGACTCCAGAGACTTCAAGTAATCGAGTGTGTAGAGTAAGAATAGTAGATGAAGAGGCAAAATGGAGTGCTTCAATGTTTTCGGAGGGAGAAGTACCACAAGGAACTCCTAACAATTTATCAGATGCATCTTTTAATTCAGGCAATATCGTGATAGGTTAACTATATAAGAATAAGAAAGATTTGAAGATGAAGTTATACATGCATACAGTAAAGTAAAATTTTGAGTTCAAGGTGAAAAAAAGTCAGGCAAAGATTATTAGTTTATAACATATATAGACGACAAGTATACTTGACGATTGCGAGTTAGAAAGTTAGAACAATCAAACATGTTTGAGGTGCAGAAATATATACCTAAATACACATGTTCACTAGAAATAAAGTACAAAGACAACCGACAAATAACACCATAGGTTATTGGACATTATATTAAGAAAAAGTACATAAGTCCAGATGACTCTAATTATGATTTATGCCCCTTGATCAATCATCAAAGATTTCTCTATAGATTATGGTATTAATATAACATATGAAAAGGTATGGAAGTGCAGGAAAAAAGCACTCGTATATATCAGGGGAACAATTGAATCTTCGTATCAATAGCTGTTATCTTATCTTTATACATTAGAGAAGAAAAATCCGGGAATACTTACTCATCTAGAGACTGATGAGATAGGATATTTTAAGTATTTCTTCATATCATTAGGTGCATTCATTCGGGGATTTAGAGGAGCATGTCGTCCAGTGTTGATGGGACATCCTTGAAAACAAAGTGCAAAGGGACAATGCTATATGCTATTGCACAATATGCAAACAAGCATTTGTTTCCAATGGCATTAGGGTTAGTCAATTTAGAGAACAATGACTCTTCGATATATTTTATAGTGAAGCTAAAAGAAGTCATTGGAGATGTTGAGAACTTGGTTTTTGTATCTGACCAGCACATAAGTATTGCGAATGTATTATCAACTGTATTCCCTGAAGTACACTATGGAGCATGTATACCATGTGGCTATAAATATTCAAGCAAAGTTCAAGACTAATCATTGCCAATATCCAAGCAAAGTAAAAGACCGATCATTGCCACAAAGAATTTTTCTTGACAGTAAGCTTATCGGATGAGCAACTTTTGTCATCATTTTAAGAAGATCAAGGTGATAAATCAAGCTATTACTGAGTATTTAGAACGCATAGGCCTTGAGAGATGGAGTTGGGCTAAATTCTCTAACCTTCGTTACAATATCATGGCAAGTAATAATGCTGAGAATTTTAACAATACCGGTAGAGATGCACGGAAATATCTAATAACAACTTTCACAAAGATTCTGAGGTATACACTACAAACATGGTTCTTTGAAATGCGAACTTTGGCAATAGAATCTAATCAGCATTTAGCCAAAAAAAATGGAAGAGATATTGCAAGAATGAAGTGAGATAGCCAAGACGTTGGTTATTCATCCTCTTAGTCAGTATGAGTTTTATGTCCAGGACGGTAATAGAGATGCTAAAGTTAACTTACAGGCAAAAACTTGTATTTGTAAGAAGTTTGATGTAACAGGACTTCATGTGAACACACATTTCGGCGGCTTTGAATCAATGCACTAACCCATACACATCATGTTCTATATATTATACAGTTGATGCATGGTTGCACTCATATGCTGAGACGATATATACAGTGAGGAATGAAGAAGATTGGATTATATCTACTGATATAAGCAAACTATAGGCCGAGTGAAAGAGAGAAAAAATAAAATTATTGTCTTAACAATATAAGAAAAAACTATATACACTCTTTTATAGAGAAGAAACAAATAAATGAAAAAAAATAAGTTACAGATCCCTATAATTTAGGAGCTGATAATTACAGAAAATAAAATCATGCTAATTATTATAAAATCAAATGCCATCTAAGAGATAAGGTCTATCTCCTAAAAATCTATCTGATTAATCAAATCTGTCGTATATTCTAATACTCCTCCTCAAGCTAGACTAAAAATATTGAATAGTCCCAACTTGTCTTCTAGCTGTTCAAATGTAGACCTAGGAAGAAGACTATCGAGTAATCGTCGAAATGTAATCAAAATTTCGAATATGATCAATAAGATCATAGTGTTTGTAACCATCGAAAAGTGTCCATCGGACTTCATCGAAATGCATCAAATTTAAATCGAAAAGGCATCCAGATTTCGATTGTGATACATTTAATTTCAGATATACAGATTCCATCTAAATGCATCCAAGCTGTCTTGAACTCTGTCGAATAGTCATAAAACTATCATCGAAATTAATTGCTTTTTGAGTCTGATATTCTCTTAAACTCATTCCTTGCTTATTTTACATGTAATTTTGACATGTTTTCCATTCAAAAGACATATATTTAACATAATTTAGTGCATACACTATTTACATAGAAAAACATGTTCTAATTATTAAGTACACAAAAATTCTTATAGTTCTACATTATGGTACCAAAGATCTACACATAATTTGTCCCTAGAAAATTGCATGATGTCATCCACAACATTTTTTAGTGGTAGTCTAGCCAGAAGACACTCGAGATATTTGATGAAGTAGATGCCACAATCTCTACTGTAAGGCAAAATGCAAAGATTAATTCTAAATAACACTTGTAGATAATGTATTTACTAACCTTAGTTTTTTCTGTGGCACCTCTCCCATTGGTATCCTTCTAAATTAGCACTCAGTTCAATATCATCACACTCTGTGAATCCACCATCAACTAATAATAGATTTGGAAGCATTTTTATCATCAGCTTTAGGGCATCTTCCACAGTCTTCTAGTCGTATAACACTTCATAAGAATCATATAATATGATCATCCACGAACATAAACTAATTTCCATAGGAATTCAATGATTTCAGCCAATGTTCAAAGGATAGTAAATATCATCGACTTCCATCCAACCCTATCTAAATCTGTCTGGATCTAATCTGGTATTGTCCATAAGTTGGTTGTCCCACACAAACTTTTCCTTGGGCTTAGGTTTCTTGAAGCTCTATCATCTACCATCTATACATTGGGCGAATACCGTGTCTACAAATGATACCTTCTTGACATATGTCTTTGGGAATAACCAAAGATGTTCTCGTATAAGTTGAAACGAAGCATCCATATATTGCAAAGGAATTGCATAATTTATAATAAAACGTGAAAAAAAAATTAATATACTCGATATACAGTATATCACAAATATTACTTCATCCAAAGGCCACTTATATCTCGTCTGAATGTTTATAAAGAATACGATACTCGCCGAACAGATGGGGAGTTACATTGGCTTCTTGTTGTTAATGGATCTAGCCAACGACTTTCTAAATATTGCATGCTCTCTCTCATCTATCTTGCGAGAGGAATTTAGTGTGGATGGATCTTGACTTTGAACTTCTTGTTTGTAGGATCAATATAGTCAATTAGTCTTTTTTCTTGTCGCTTTTTTCCTTTAAACATAATGTCAGCCACCTCAGTAGGTTGTAACTCTTTCACACCCGAAGTCAGAGTAGATTGTTCTACTAGAGTTTTTATGTAGTATAAGTACTAGGTGGATGGTCATCTAGCTCATATTCTAGATGGAGTACTATAGGATAATTGACCTAACACTTAAGAAAAAATATACATGCATGCAAACTATGGTAAACACATGATCACATTATGAACGCAACGAAAAAATTAGCAGATTTAGGTTTTAAATGTTTTTACATGAAAACAGTTCTTATAACCATATAATATGCATATATCATATACAGGATCATGTATAACATAAATCAAATCTAGATACATAAACTCTAGAGATGAGATTAGAGTTTACCTTTTTGTAGCATGCTCCTCTTTGATCTCCTTGTTGATAGTGATCAAATTTCTAACCCTAGATCTTCTTGCCTATACTATTGCTCTTGCTTGATGAGGTGAGCGGGCACTAAGCTGAATCCTTCATTGAAGAACGATCAAGAACACCTTTTTGATCTTTTAGAACACTGAGATATGAGATGGGACTGTGAGATGGTAGGAAACTTTTTCACTGTAGCTGGTGCAAAACCTCTCTCTCTCTCTCCATCTGTTATGCGTGTAACACTGCTAGGGTTACTGTGCAGTTTTTTCTCTCATATATCTTATATATATGGGGCCCAAAACTGTTAATCTCAGTCCAACTAGGATTGGGCTTGTTCTCCAATTTGGACTTTGGGCGTATTTTTATAAATATGTCCAACACATGAAACTTATTTATAAAAATACCAACTTTTGTGTAGAATCATTATTTTATACAGTTTCATGAAACTAATTTCACAAATACCACCATCCAATTAATGAGCTTTGTTGAGTTAGACAAGGGACCTAATGAATCCAAATAATCTAAGCTCCAATAGTATGATAAATATATAATAACTCTTATTATAGTATTATATAAATAATATTAGTAAAAGGGACACTCCACTAAAGGACCAATACAGCACTCTTAGATTAGATATCATGCCTTTTATAGAGATTTAATCAACTAGCCTTGATTAACTGATCTATCTAGTATATTCTACCACATATAGAATTCCTATACAATGCCGTAGTTGGATAGGTGAAATTACTATAATACCCCTCCAACACATATTTACCTTTAAGTTACCATCTTTCTATCAAGAAATAATTTTGTCAATAATTTTGTTCTCAATGGCCATTTAGACAAAATTATCTACCAATTCACAAAATGAATACTAAGATCTTAGATTTAATTATTCCATGAATCTTGAAAGAACCTAAAGTGGCATTAATGTATAGTGTCCTTAACTATTTGGTGTTCCCATCAATTCATAAGCCATAACCTCCAATATGCCAGATTTCGCCTCTAATTTCATAGAGGCTAGTCTTTTAACAAATCAAAAGGCTATAACTCATGAAGACAAGTCCAGTCAAACATCAAGGATTAAGATCTACATGCTAAGAGCTTGAGTTATGGCACTCCAATTCTTTATATTACCTGGTCCTGTTCAATACATATAACTTATTTATGTTGTACTAGTATTTCTATCAGAAGTCAGACACTTCAATGATTTGAGGTACATCATTCCTATTGAGATAGACAAACACTATAATCTTTAATAAATAAAGTATTCCATCTTTATTTACAGATTGTGAACTAATTCATTTAGACTTAGAAAAAGAAACAAGTCTCTCCATAATTAACACTTAATCATGTTTGTTTCTTTATATACAAATAAAGTCATGGAATTTTTTTCAGATAAATAAACTATTCAACTAAGATAGTTTAATCTAGCAAACATCATAATTGCACATAAGAGAAAGTTGTTTACACTAAAAGGATAAAATTAAAAATCTGTTTTTAGGGAAAATATCCCAATAAGTACATCCGAATATGTGGCCTCAGAATTATAGTCGATCGGCAGAAGAAGCTCTCCTTTCAATTCCACCATTATTTTCAGCAACCTATCGACCTTTTCATTAAGAGGCATATAGTTCATCTTAAGCTCAATAATATCGGCCTTTAACTCAGAATTTATTTTCTGAGCATTAGGAGCATCGACCGTGGGTTCTTTTTCATCCTCATCTATAGCCTCATAAAAAATGCCAACCTCTTTTGCTGCTCGATTTGCTATGTCTGCCTCCCTTTTAGTCTCATCATCCACCTCCATACTATTACTTCTCACTTTTTTAACTCTAGTAGATAACAAAGGATAGTGCAGACTGTGATGTATTCGCCTATAGAATTCTTTTTTATCCTTTCTTGGATTCAGAATGGACTTTATAATAAGCTGTTAAAAAGTGAAAAAAATTAAATCAACTTATTAGATAGAATAAATAAATTGGACATTATTATAATGTGAACAATTGATATTGAAGACTTACTTTCTTAAGCTTGGATACATTGGCAAAGTGTTTTGTTGATGGTACATTATTAATTGTCCAAGATAACATCCTAGGGAATTTGATGCCAAGGTTAGTGGCAAATGCATTAGTCAACTTCGGAATAGCGTCATAAAGTATTGTAGAGCAAGACTATATCCATACGCTATATACTAAGTTTCCTAGACTTTTTTATTCCTTTTCACTTTCTCTAAGTAATTGTCTATCTGGTGCTATATGTCCTTATTAAGACGATGAAATGACCTCTCAAAAGACTGTCTTCTCTATGGATACTTAAAGTACTCCTCCCTGATCTCAACAAACGACATCATATCCAAACGAATCTTTGTTGATCATTCATGTGCCGTCAATAAACTATTGACCAAATAGCATAGTCTTGACTTCCACACATCCTCTTTGTCGTCAGACCTTAGGAATTCAACTTCCAATTCGCTAAATCTCACAATGTCATTGTTGTTCAGGTATGTCATTATAATTCGTCTACTACTACTCATGGAGTTGTACTTCGCAGGATCAAGATCTTTGCCAAAGTTCAACCCAGTGCACAACATAAACTCACTCAATCCACATCTCAAATAACTATTACCAATGAAAAATTGCAACTCATCGAGCTTCTTCGATTTCACCTTTCTTAGCAATAGCTGGTGCATAAGTACTCTAGATGGTTGCAATGGTGATGCAGAAAAAAAATTGCTTGAATAGACATTTCAATGCTCTCTCCTTCAAACCAACCTTCTTGAATTTCTCCTTAATCTTCGTCATAACTCTACCACTTTTTATAGTCACCCTCCCAGGATAGCGACTCTCTAATAGTACAGTTAACATTGCCTTTGGCGTCTACAATGTGGGGAAAAAAAATTTAGAAAACTTATAATTGGAAAAAAAATCTTCGAAAATGCATCTAAACAGTGTTGAAAATTATCAAAATATAATCAAAAGGTCATCAAATTTTCGACAAGAGTGATTTGATGACATTTCGATGCCTATCGAGTAAAATTTCTGAAGGAACCATCGAAATAGGAGTATCGAAATACCATTGAATACACTGTCAAAAATAAAATCTAAAAATCTATCGAAATATATCGAATTCAAGACTATCATTAGCTACTAGTCAAAAGCTCATCAAAATAACATCAAAATTGATTGAAAAAGAACTTTGTTCATATTATAAACCATAAAAGGCATCGAAACATCATGGAAACATGTCGAAATATATCGAAAATGTATACTGTTTAATATGATCAACTTAACCCATCAAAAAAATATTGAAAGAACATCGAAATAGCCACTTTTCGATTAAATCAGCACACTATCAAACATGCATCGAAATATCATCAAACTATGATTGGAATGCATTGAAAATCATTGAAGATACATCGAGATATCATAGAAATTTATGTCCAATGTATAAATAACTGAAAAGAAAAAATCTTCTCTAATGAAATCAAAAATACATTTTACCAATTATTTTATCATCAAAAATCAATATAAATATTCCTAATTTTAAATGCAATATTATTCATTCATTTTTCAAAATTTTCTTTTTAAAAATTAAAACCCTAAATTATCAAATATTGATTACCTTCAGTTTTGGACTCATTCCGGTGATGATGAACTACAGGGATGACACCTCACTGGGTTCGACAATGTAAGAGTGACTGAGTGAGGGACTCGAATAGAGGCTTTCGAAGAGACGCTGTCAGTGAGTGATTGAGTAAGACATGGATTGAGATGGTGTCGTATTGGGCCAACGTAGATGGCGTTGAAGAGTTGTCATCGAAGAGAGGGAGTTGGAGTCAAAGAGAGTGAGTCAGTGAGTCAGTAAGGGTCTGAGGGAAGGAGTGAGTCTATGTCCTTATTGAGAAAGGGCATTTGTGTCAAAATGTATATTTTCATAGGTTTTTCAGGGGGAGCATATGCCTCAAATACTATATATTATGGTCCATATTTTACCAAAATTTTCATTTCTCCACCATTTAGTCAAAAAGCTTCGACTAGGGTCAAATACAGCTTGACCCGGTAGTCACATCAATCTAACCACGGTCAAAAAATGCAGGTTTGAGTTCAAAAATCAAATCTAAGGTTGATTAAACTAAATTTAATGAAAATGACTCACCTCATCCGACTCACACCACAATGAAGATTCATGAAGAGGTTGGTGAAGAAGTTAAAGTGGCTATGGTTCAGAGAGCAGAGGATTTGGGCATTTTAATTAGGGTATTTAGTCAAAATTAGATAAGTAACATAAAGTTAAGGGTCGGTTTTGATAAATATATAAGACCCTTTTATCGCCATAAGACCATTAGTAGACCTCCTGGGTGTAAAAGCCCCAAAAATAATATGTACGTATTTGTAGTACTGTTGAAGAGTAACACTCATAATACTTAAACTATGATGATTGTAAGTGGTGGAGAATGTAAGGTGTAGTGAGATAGTTGGTGGACTTTATTGCTAATCCAATAGAAAAATAACATGTAATAAAATTATGTCATAGTTAACATTGATTTTTTAAGTGTAAACATATATATATATATATATGGGGCACCAATCCAGTAGGTATTTTTTTTTTTACCTATACATAAGTATCATTTTGGCCGATGAAAATTTATCATGCATATTTTTTTACATTAAAAAGTAAGAGAGAGAAAAAGCATTAATAATGTAAGTCTTTTTATGCACCTCATGATGGCCGTTAGATAACCATTAGATGATGATCTAACGGCTAAAAAAAATACCTATACATAGGTAAAAAAAAAAAAAAAACCTACTGGATTAGCAACCCCATATATATATATGTGTGTGTATATATATATAAAATTAGATTGGATCAACTATTATAATTTCAAAAACTCATATTTAATCTAATCCAATCAAACCATTAGATTTTCAAAATATGTATCAATCCAATCTTTTTGGATTAGAAAGATCAATTATCCAATCGGATTGGATATATAATTTGTATGCCCTTATCATAATGAACTTTTATTTGCTAATAATCTAATTAAGTAGAAGGAATAATAAATACAAATAACAAAATAAATTAAAAAAAAATGCCCACATCTCACTTACTAAATATCAAAGACCCTCACATACCTCACTTTCTCTTGCTGTCTTCTCCTACTTTTATATATGTTGCACCACTAGTGAAGAATCCTAGTTTCCTCGTTGAGTAGACCTTTTACTCAAAGGTACTTTCAAAGGGTCTAGTATTCCTAATTTCTCCATTTGAAAATATCTTTTAGTAGACGACATATTTTTTAAAACTCTTTACAAAATAAACCTTTAAATTTATAATTTTGTTTTGCAAGCGCATCGAATTCTAACTTAAAAATACTATTTTACAAAAAGTTCTAAGAAAATAGGACTTTCTCTAAAGTGCTTTTCCAAAAAAACTATTTTGCAAAAAGCTTCGTTTTTCATATACATATAATATTGTAACACACATGTAATTTGGTACACTCTTGCACGCCTGCACTAATGTTTTTAGTGATGGAAAACTAGGGGCACTAGACTTTTTGAAAGTGACTATTGGTAAAAAGCCTATGTTTTGAAATATTTTGCAAACTAGCCATTTGTTTAGTTAAATATATGTTGAGACTGGTCGAGCATGGTTGAGAAAAATTAACTACTTTGCAAAGAGTTTAAAAAATACATTCAAACAAGTACAAACCCAAACCAAAACTAGTTAATTTCTTTAAATCACAAATTCAAGAGAAATCAAACACAATCTCATATTCGGTATATCAAAATATGTTAATTTATTTTTTGAGAATTTATTTTTTTTTAAAAATGATTTATTTTTTAAAAATTTGATTTGCTTTATAAAAATTTGATTTACTTTATAAAACATTATTTACTTTATTTAGTATATCAAAATATATTGATTTATTTTTTAAAAAATTGATTTACTTTTTCAAAAATTGATTTACTTTATAAAAAAGATAGATCAACTAAAAACTGACTATTTATCAAAATAAGCGACTATTTATCAAAATAAAATTATGAAACGGTCATTTATTAAAAAGGTGTAAAAAAAGGCCATTTTTTAAGTTGATCTTAAAAAAAAGGTCATTTCTTATAAATATTCAATAAGAATAGGAAAAATAGGGCGGCTTTGCATGTTTGGGCCACGTGACCCGGTTTTGCAGGCCAAACATTTTCCAATTCTATCAAAATCACAAAATAGCTGCTATTTGAAATTCAAATTGGGTTTCTAACACTTTTACCTATAAAAATCCAAAAGAATTACAAAAATACAGAAGTCAGGTTTTTTTTTTTTTCCAATTTTCATACGGTTTTTATTAGAAAAATTTCACTTTTAAATTGTTTTTAGAAAAATATCAATTTAAAAATAGTTACTAGTTATCAGTTTCTGAAAACTGATTACCGGTTACTAATTACTATTTTTAAAATGGTATTTCGCTAGTAAATGGTATTTTTCTAATAAAGACCGTATCGGACCGACAAAAAATACATGCCACTGTATTTTTCAAATTGTTTTCTAAAAACGCTGTAATAGGCCTAATTTCACATTCAAATTTCACTGCCAGTGCCACCACATTAATATATCAACCAACACCATTGTGACCGAATTTTGAGCCTAATTTAAGTAAATGTCTATTTTTCAAATATTATAGCAAAATATCCGGTATATATGTTTAAAAACCAAGTGTAAAATATTATATACTAAGCATAAAAATTTATATACTCAGTACATTTCAGTAGATTAACTGAATTAATTTGTAAATTAGTATATATATCATGTGTAAATATATATATACATATATATATACTTAGATATTTAGCTATAAAATTTGAAAAATGAATATCTACTTAATTAAATTTAAAATATGGTCATCCACCTAAATTTCACTTTTGGAACAGTTGTCTAATTTCTAATAGGGATAACTATGAAATAGGGGTGTTCATCCGATCCAATCTGCACTTTTTTAGCATATTTATATTCGATCCACACTATGTGCGGATTTGAGATTTGTCATCCAATCCAATCCGCATAGAATGTTTAAACCAATCTAATCCAATCCGCACATCCAATCCGCAAATGTGCGGATTGGATCTTACTTTAGATTGGTTACTTGGGCCTAATAGCTCTTAAAATTAGGCTTTATGTCATTTTTTGTCTTAGATTATTTAATTTTAGCACAAATTTGAGCCGATTATTAATCATATATATACATATAAAATTAAATACAATCTATTAAAATCTAAAATTAAACTTAATTTAAACCTAAAATATTCATAATATATATTTTATTTAAAAATCTATATATTATGTGCGGATTGGATTGGATCGGTTACTTTTTAAGCTAAAAAAAATATCCGATCCGTATAAGTGCGAATTTTAATTTTTGGATCCAATCCAATCTGCACAAGTACGGATATCCACACTTTGCGGATTGGATTGGATTGGATCATGTGGATTGGATTGGATCGTGCGGATTTTGAACACCCCTACTATGAAATGAGATACACTAAAAAAATCGTTGGAGAGGAAAATCCCAAATCTTTCATGGCATCAAATGTACGCAAAATACGTGTGTAGACATTTAATTAGCAATTTTAGACCAAATTTGCAGGAGAAGAAAAATCCCAAATCATTTATGGCATCGACCATCGAGGGCATGCAAAACATTTTTTTTTTCTTTTTGAAAGGTATTTGCGTGTGCACGACATTTATTACTTTAGATCATTTGTAATTTGTAACAAGTTATTGTAATAAGTTACAAAATTTTTATTCACACATTTAATCGTTTAAAATTGTAGTTCAGTGGAGAAAGTTTTAAACCCAACAAAGAAATCAATTTGATTCGACAAGAATGGACGGGCAATATCATGGACTTTTTTAATGGTTTCTAATACTAATATTTTTGTTTTCGTTATCTCTTAGTTAGATATTGGGGCTGCCTCTAGTCAGAAGTTTAGTTAGTACTTAGTACTTACCAGCTAGTTTATCATATTACTGTGTATTTTGGTTTTTCATGTATGACTTGTGAAAGTGGATATTTGTACATTACTTGCAAGGTTTACTATTATATAAAAAATAAAATAAAATCCTTTTGGGGGATTCCATGAGTGAGATGTATAGCAGATCAGTTCGTAGCCAACATGAAATTCCTAGACGTAGCTTGACACGTTGACTTGTGGCTGCGTTATATGCTTTCTACGTCGATCAATAATTGTTTTTTATCACCTAACTTCACCTAGAATAATACATGACCAAGGAGTCAATGAAATCTTCGACTTTTGTCTATATATTATTCTTTTAATTTAAACCGGTAATGTGTACTTTAATAGGAGTAGTTTTTGTTTAATAAAAATTTAATAATAAAAAACTAATGAAGGATGTGTTTACGTGATTTTTAAAATTTTAATAGGTGTTGAACGAAATACTTTTAGTTGATGAATGCGATTAAAATATTGTCGTATGTAAACGAATAGAATAATACTATTGGACACCAGTAGTGCCCAGTACCACATGACGTGTCAATCTGTTACTAACTACTCATAATTATAATTCAGGCAGATCCACGTGGGACTAAATTTATTAATAATTAGAATCATCCAATAATAGGTAGACATGCCATTATGGTATTTGGTACAACTAGTGCCTCATAATATTACTCTCAGTATAATTTGTAATTCGTAATTTTCTCTTACTCTTAAAAGACACTAAAATTTTCTACAAGTTTAAACGTGGTTAGTGTACTTACTTGAAGTACAAGCTACAAAGCTATCGGCCGAAATCCTGGAAATGATATAGAGGAAATAACCTATTATCAATCTTTTATCAAAAGAAGAAGGGATATTATCATTTTTATACATTGTATTTTGACATTTTGTTTAAATTATATTTTGTATTTTAGTTATTGTCAACATTGATATTTATATTTGAAATATATTACAAATTTATACTCTGACACAAATTTAGAGCAATTAATTTACCAATATGTCGTTTAAAAAATTAAAAATAAACTGTATAGAAACTGATTTGAGAATAGGTTTATTAAATCATCTTGATAAATTAACTGCTCTAAATTAGTATCAATGTATAAATTTGTAACAGATTTTGAATCTAAGGGTCAATGTTGATAATAATCAAAACACAAGGTATAAATTGAACAAAGTGTCAAAATACAAAGTATAAAGGTGATACTATCCCAAAGAAGAAATATAAAATATATATTGGTGCTCTGATAGTCCGATTCTGTAGTTGTGTGTCATGCTACTTCAAGAAGTGATGGTCGAAAAAGGTTTTTTTTAAATATATATTTTTTTAAGAAAAAAGGCTCATGCTTAAGAAGCATATAGAGCACCGCTATATTTTCAAGACAAGAAATGAAACAATAAGAGCGATACTACTGTCTTTCAACAGAGAGTTCAAATTGCATGCAATAAAACCATTGCTAGAGTACAACAAGCCGAATTCATCATTCACACAATAAAATCATTACTAGTAATAGGACACGTTTAACATTAACAGGTTAAATTTATGAGTTCAATTAATAGACTAAATTGTAAACAGGTTAGCAGGTTGTAGTAGGTTGGACACGACCTGAGTATGACTTATTTTTAAAAATATGTTAAATGTGTCGTTCACGTTTATTTAGTGTGTTAATATATGGGTTTTTTTAAATAAAAAATGACACGAATTAATCATAAGTGTGTTATATTCAGATTTGATAGTTGCTTGTTATACATATGTCTTGACACGATACTAATACGACACGATAACGTGAATGGCCACCTCTACATGTGACCTTTGAGCTCGCTTAAGATACGTTTGGAACCCGAATTTTGGAGGGAAAAAAATATTTACAAGGGAAAAATTATGAAAAAAGAGAAAGGAAATTATTTTTCCTAAAAGTTTATAAAATTTTATTTTGACACTTTTGGTTTTACTAATTAATATATCAAAATATTATATACTAAAATGACATCAAATTAAACTCTCGCTTTTTTTGAAAAAAAAATTTATCGTTTTTTGTTTCAATCCAAATAAAAGAAAATAAAATCCTTTCGAATTTTTTTTCTTTTCCTCCGAAAATATAAATTCCAAATGGAGCCTAAATGCCAAAGGGTGCTTCGAGCTAACAGTTCACGTGACAAGATATATACAAATCAATGAAAATGCGCGTGAACTAATTGGAAAAGTTAATAGAATCCCCACCAAATCATGATATAATTATCAATGATAATCCCTTCAAATTCAAATGAAAATTGAAGTTACGCTTAATGGGATAAGGGCATACACCAAATTATAACAATTATCTTATTTAATTATAGTAATCAAAATTATGTCAAATAGTTGAGTATTGAGAATTCATCTAGAAAGCTCTCTGTTTATTTTTGTTTAAAACTAGCTCTAAATCTAAGAGTTAGATCGACCTTGTTGACAAATTTTGACCGTCAACAACTAAAAATGCCCTACTCCAAAATAATAATACCTTTTTTTTATAGCATCATATTTGTAGGCATCCACGTAGCTTGAAAATTAAATAGATCTTAGATATATAATTTGAAAAAAGAAAAAAAAAATCATTAAACTTGCACGTTATGCTGACAATAGTGGTTAAAGCTTGGTGATCACCTCTTCCTCTTCCTGCTCTGCGAATTCTTTTTCTGCTTTATTAGCCAAGTTGTCATGGTTTTCAGGAGTTTGCTCCTCCTTGCTTTTTCCCCAAAGAACAGCATAAAGGCTTATAACCAGCAAAGTCCCACCTAAAACACTACGATCACAACAATGCAATAAAACTTATTAGATATATATATAAATATATATATGTAATTAATGTTGAGTCATGAGTGCTAGTATTGCAAACTAAAATTCTACTTCTTCAACATGGCTTACAACAAAGCAAGTGACAATGTCGATTCAATTTTGAAAGTTTTACTGATGAGTTACTTCACATTAATGTCTCATAGTAAACTTAGTTAATTATTTGAAGTCTTAAAGTTATATTTACAATATAATTTACGATGGATAAATGTTATATGTATCACTACTGGTGAAGAAACGCCATATGTATAACAGTGTACTAAGCACTAACAATGTTATATGTGACATTGGTGCGACCAAATTAATGTCACATAGTTTATGTGGCCAAGCACGATGCCACATATACAAGTAGAAAGGAAAGAAGGACGATGAATAAGGGTGCGTTTGGTATAGGATTCGAATCCTATTCTTCAAATTCAGAAACAGCTTTTACATAGAAAGTTGGAAGGATAAAACATTTATCCTTCCAACTTTCTATGTAAAAGCTGTTTCTGGATTTGAAGAATAGGATTCGAATCCTATACCAAACGCACCCTAATATTTGCTCTAGTGAACAATCCTTAAAAATAATGAATACTGAATTAGAACTTTTTAAGTGACAACGTTTCAGGGTTGAATACCCACAAAAAAATATTAATTAATCACCTTCCAAGAGTAATGGCCTCGCCCAAGAGAAGAACTGAACCAATCATGGTAATGATGAGAGTCAATGGTTGTGACATGGCTTGGAAAACTGGTCCCTTCTTCTGAATCACCCATGCTTGCAAGTAATATGAAAGAGAAGTAATCAAAGTTCCCTATTAAAAAGATACATTTATTGAAATATTGTTAAAAAGAAAATCATACTAAAAAATGTTCATGGACAATTTTAATTATAATGCCCAGATCATGTAAGAAAGGATTTTTCAATCTCTTTCCACCTCCTTCACAATGGCATCGGTTAGGAGTGAACTTTTTTTAGCAGTTTAATGGAACTTAGAGAAGAAAAACATAAGGAATCAGGAGTATTTTTTATTTTTTTTTTAATTTTATGACACTGGTCACAAAAGGACCATCCTAAAAAGTAGTCCTATGAATATCACTTAGGCCTAGATCCCTTACAAACGTATAGTCAGTCTGAACCGACACTAGGATCCAACTGGCCAAATCTATCTAATCAATAAGAAAAGCAAATAAAAGAAAGGGAAAAATTGATTCCTAAGTTTTATACCAAACTTTCCATTCTTCAAAGGTCTATTTTTAAAGCAATTTTGCTAAAAAGAAAATGAAAAACAAATAAAAAAATTTTACTTTCTGTTGTCGCCTCAGTCCTCTCCACTAAACAGTTTGAAAGTTATGAATAAAAGAAAATAAAGGGTCTTCTCGAAAAAAAAAAAAAAAAAAGGAAAAAGAAAATAAAGGGTTAAGATAAAGGTCTCTTTGCTTAAACTTACACAGTAAACCACTGTAAGTAATCTTATGTTCCAGCCCAGCTTCCACTGACTAGGATCTCTCTCTAAAGCAACAGCTAGAACAAAGCACTGAACTGAACTTGAAAGGCATTGTAGGCTTGTGAACCTTAACTTTGCAGGATAGCTCCTCAGGACTTGAGCCTATTCTCAATCAAGAACATCATACATCATATAAATGGTCATCATAATCTAATCACAATTTCTTGGAAGAAAGGTTTATTGAAAGGAAAGAAAAAAAAAAGAAAAGAAAAAAAGAAATAGATTTAGTACAGGTGAGTATATGTGGTTCCTAAACATTGACAGCATTTGCAGTGTGGTTCCTAAACTTACATTTGTATCATTTATAGTCCTTAAGTCCTGTCAAAATCTTGCCATTAGTTTCTATTAAAATTAACAGTGAGATTTTAAGGACTAATAATTCTATAGAAACACAAATGGAAGTTCAATTAAGGACTAAAGTAGGAGTAAAATTCAGATACTACAAACTTTAGCAAAACAAAGTATTGTACATATATTCCAAACATGAAAACTTACCTGAAGAACAAGCCAAGAAGACCAAGCGACGGTTGAAACTAGAAAGAGCAAACAACCAATTGCCCATCTTTTATGAGAAGAAGAAAGATGAGATTGGTGGTGTTTTTGTGTGTCATGATACTCCAAGGTGTGATGGTGTAAAAAGGGCTTCAAATGGGGGCCTTCGTAAAAAGCAAGGGTTGCAACACCAGCCATGCACACCACTATCCCTGCAAGCTTTACAACCCCATGTGCTGTCCTTATTTTTACTTTCTCCATCCTGTTTTTTGTGATCATAAATTGTTATGATTGATTTGATTTCACTAGATATATCTGTCCAAAAAGCCTAAAGACGTACTGTATGAGCACAAATAGCAAAACTTGAAGTTTCCATTAGCTGAAATTAACTTGTATTTATAGTTAAAAATTCGTTTTTGTTTTTCTAAACATTTTAACTCTGCTATGTTCCTAAACTATTGCAGAAATCTCATGTTTTAGTTTTTAAATTTTCTAATCAAGAGTAATGGCTAGTTTTAAACTTGCTGATAAAAGTTCCGCATTAGTCTTTTCAGACATTTTCTTTCAATCTGTAACGAAATTGATTAAATTATTAGTCCTATTAAAATGATTGATATACATTTTGGCGAGTTTAGACTGCTCTTGAATTTTCAAGTTCTGAGACAAAAACTTTTGTCATAGCTTATGGACCAATCAAACGATTCATAAGTATTCTTTACATAAAATTATATTACCTTAATGATAAATACAAAATGACCAACTAAAAATAATTCGAAGGATGACAAACACAAGAAAATGCCAATGACAAAATAGCTAAAGTACCGGAAAAGAAGAGCCAAGAAAAATGTTGCAACAGGAAGGCAGTTCGCTATAGCAGCACCCAAAGTTGCAGTAGTATAGGCAAGTGCAATGCTAGATGCATTAAGGGGCAGAGTTATCCTGGATAAAACATGACAAAAACTCTTGTCAATATCAAATTTCTAATGGAGGAATGTGATATAATATTGTACTTCGATTTATCATTCTTGGAACTTCAAAACAATTACATACAAAATAAATATATACATACCCCAAGAAGGCAAGCATGAAAATCTTACAGAAGGTAAAAACAGAAAGTGGTATGGCATTCTTTCTGAAATCCAATGAAACAAACAAATGTCATATATGACATATTATCAGCATACTATCATCATTAAACACTACTTAGAACATAAAGACAGAAAGAAAAAAGAAGAAGTAACCGTTCGAAAATTATAGCGAGAGGGATTAAGACGACGGTTCCAGCTACTTGTCGATAGAACGCGAAGATGTAATTGTTCATACCACCATCAAAGGTGGCTTTGGTAAGCAGAACCATGCCAGCATATATCGTCTGTATTAGTATCACAACCAAATAAGTCTTCTCTTCAACCATATGTATAGATAGATAGTGATGTAGTGTAAGTTTTGATGAATTTTTTTACTACTTCAGCTTGGAGAGGACTGGATAATGAAATGTTTACATATATTGAATATCTATAATGCAAAATAATGTCGAGAAGAAAGAAGTAGCTATAAAAATAATGGTGTATTGATTCTCTGAGCAATCTGCCAAATAAGACTTGAGGTCATGAAAAGACAGCTTAGTATCTTGAATTGGCGTCCTGATTATTACAACATGAGTAGTCCAACTTTTTATCTTATGGCTATGGACAATTACAGGATCAACTAGGGGCTAGGGAGTACCTCATGAGTGGTCAATAATTATGTGTCCGTACTATTTCTTTGGATCTAGTGACATGCATAGTCATCATTAATGAGTGACTTTGGCTGAAAGGTCGAGAATTCTACGTAGTAGTATATGCTGTATGCACGATTGTAAATATTATTATATCAAATCGACATGAAAGTGTGACAGAATCAAATGAAAATCTCGTATTCACAAAATATTTTATTACTTCTACAGTGTTAAGTGTTTATGTAAATGTATTGTCCAAAGCAAAAATATCCCCTTGATAACTTATCTCATTTCTCATGAGGAGCTGCAGAGCTGCTAATATTAAGTATGTTGTTGTTAAACTCAATGGTTGACAAAACTCTGACACAGATATTCCATTTCCATGAATGGACAACACCTCATATGCTTAAAACACGATGCATCTATTAGTGACAAAATCTCTTATAGTAGTGATTCTTTGAGTCGGCAATTTTTTAATATTATTATATTCATACTGCTAGCATATATATTTGTGGATGCTTCTTTAGGAAACCCACTAAGATTTTCCCTTAGCTTTATTACCTTTTTGCCACAGTAGTCAAAATGTCATGAATGTAATTTTTTGGAGAATAATAGTGAATAGGTGACTACAATGTCAATCTTTTTCGGGTAAATTGATGCAAAAGTCACTTTTTTTAGTCAAAATTTACACTTATACTTATAAACTCAATCTTTTTTCCTGGTGATAATTATATCTTCCGTCCAAATTTTATTGCAGCTGTCAAATTTTTTTCCTTAAGTGTAACCTCATAAGACACATGTCGTCCTCTGAGGTATTATGTTATTTTAAAAAATGAAAAAAATTATAAAAAATTAGAAAAATAAAAATAAATGAAATAAAATATGAAAAAAAAGAAAAAATGAGTTAAAAAAACAAATGAGTGAAAAAGTAAAAACATTGAAAAGTTTCAGACTGATTTAGAAATATATTACTTTTAAAAATTAATTTAGAAACATAATATTTCTAATAAATATTTAGAAAAATATGCTTTTTTCAAAATTAATATTTTTCAAGAGTACTCGAGGTAAGCAATTTTGTGAGTAACCAGTCTAGTTATTCGAAGTAACTAATTAAGTTACCTCAGACCGGTTACTTTAAGTATCTCATCAATTTATTAAAAAAAATAGTATTTTACTAAATACTTTTAAAAATAGTATTTTTCTTATTAAAATAGGATTTTCAAAGAATTTCAAAATCTTAAATTTTTCAATTTTTTTGAAAAATTACCATAAAAAATCAAATTTCCTCAAATAAAATTCTACTTCTTCAACATGGCTTAGAACAAAGCAAGTGACAATGTTGATTCAATTTTGAAAGCTTTACTGTTGAGTTACTTCACAATGTCTGGTAGAAAACTTAGTTAATTATTTGAAGTCTTAAAGTATTTGCAATAATTCGTGATGGATAAATGTTATGTATCACTACCGGTGAAGATACATCATATGTGTAACAGTGTACTAACAATGTTATATGTGAAATTGGTGCAACCAAATTCATGTCACATGGTTATGTGACCATGCATAATGCCACATAGTAATCTTATTAGTGTTGAATTATATTGCTTCAAGTAGAAAGGACAAGAAAAGAAAAGATGATGAATGATATTTGCTCTAATGGACAATCCTTAAAATTAATGAATACTGAATTAAAACTATTTAAGTGGCAATGTTTCAGGGTGGAAGAAAAAAAAAAAAAAAACATTTTAACTAATCACATTCCAAGAGTAACGGCCTCGCCTAAGAGCAGTGAACCGATCATGGTAATGATGAGAGTCAGTGGTTGTGACATGGCTTGGAAAACTGGTCCCTTCTTATGAATCACTCACGTTCGCAGTACTGTGAAAGAGAAGTAACCAAAGGTCCCTGTTAAAAAGATGCATTAATTATAATGTTAAAAAAGAAAATCATATTGAAAATTGGTCATGGATAATTTTAATTATGATGTCCAGATCATGTAAGAAAGGACTTTTCCATCTCTTTTCACCCTCAGCACAATGGCACTGGTTAGTGGTTAGTAGTGGACTTGTATACTATTTTGGGATTAATGGAACGAGTGAACTTGTATACTATTTTGGGATTAATGGAANNNAGTGGATGTCACCTTTAGTATTCCATAACCTACATACATGAATATTGAGTTAGGTAGCACCCCTCTTGAAGCTATCTTTAACCCCTTATTCAAGTCATTTACTTAATGGTGTTATAATTCATATATTTAACTTTATTGTGACTTATGTAACTCATGCTTTATGTTTACCTCATATTCATGAGCATTAGCCTATAAATAGAGAAGTGTGTAGCTTGTGAATTTTATCAAGTGAAAATGAACTAGTATGATATATTTCTATTATCTCTCTTTTGCTTATCTTTTCTCCTATGGTATTTGTTCTTTACTATATTTTTCACATTACGTTATCAGCACAACTAGTCTCCTACCATCGTTTTCTTTGTATGAGGTAAAACTATCAGAAGATAAAGTGATTATTACTTGTTGGATCATGGCTTTTAATAAAGTTGTTATTTACAATCCTAATATGATAGTTTTTATAATTCTTATGTTAAAATATTAACTTTCTCTAGATAGTTATTATATATATATTTATCTTTTATATAGTTATTAATCATATATTGCATGTGTTTTAAATTTTAAGATCATACTATTAGTACAATTTATATGTATGTTTATAGTTACAATATTGTATAATATTTTAACGAGTTTTATAATAACTAGTATAAAATTATTTAACTTATGAATAATAGATTTACATTATTTTAATATAATTGTCAGCAATAAATTTCATATTTAAATTTATGTTTCTTTTTCTTAGTTTAATATTAGCTTACTATTATAACAATTATATATATTTCTATATTTTTATACGATCTACATGACAAGATTATAAGTTGTAACTTTTATTCATTAATTTTTATCTGTTTGTTTCTCGTATACAAATTAATCAATTTTATTTTATATTTTATTATCTTAATTCGTCTTATTACTTCTTATGATATCTTATATTATGACAAACTAGGCAAAACTAGAGTCTGTAGCTCTTGATATTTTGGGGAAAAATTATTTGGCACAGACTCTTGATGCTCAAATCCACCTTGATGCTATAAATCTTAGAGAGACGATCAAAGAAGGGAATGAAGCATCCCAATAGGATCGTGCAAAAGTGATGATATTCCGTAGATGTCATCTTCATGAAGGATTGAAATCTGAATACTTTACGGTAACTAATCCATTAATTTTTTGGCTAAATTTAAAAGAAAAATATGACCACCAAAAGACCGTAATACTCCCAAAAGCTCGCTATGATTGGATACACTTGCGCTTGCAAGATTTTAAAATTGTTAGTGAATATAACTCCACAATATTTAAGATTAGCTCTCAATTGAAATTATGCGGGGTGAAGATTACTGATGAAGACATGTTAGAAAAAACTTTTTCAACCTTTCATGCCTCAAATGTGCTCCTGCAGCAGCAATACAGAGAATGAGATTTCAAAAAATATTCAGAGTTGATATCTTGTCTTCTAGTGGCAGAGCAAAATAATGAATTACTAATGAAAAACTACCAGTCACGTCCAATTGGTTCAACTCTATTCCCAGATATGAATGCTGTTGTTTTTAAGCCATAACCTGAAGTGAATGCAACATCTTTTAATGGACATGGTCATGACCGTAGTCGTAGTCGTGGCTGAGGATGTGGTCATAATAATACTTGGCATCATAATGGTCATAATGGAAACTCCTAAAATTCTAAGAAAAACAATGCAGAGAAAAAGCAAGAGAAAGGGCAAGGCTCCAATGACAAATCTTCTAAGAACAAAGAAAAGATGTAGAATGAGAGAACATTAGTCTTGTACATATCGTGTACCAAATTATCATGTTGACCTCTATCAGGCCTCATTGAAAGGAAAAAGATGGAATCGAAATAAAATTATCGTTGATAACAAATTTGCATATGTAGTAACTATTGATATTATAAATAAAAGCGAGGATCTCGAAACGAAATCTATTGAACAATGTCAACAGAGAAATGATCGGCCAAAATGGAAAGACGCCATCAGATAAGAATTAGATTCACTTACAAAGTGTGAAGTTTTTAGACCTATAGTTCAAACACGTGAAGGTATAAAACTTGTAGGCTACAAGTGGGTATTTGTTCAAAAACATAATGAGAAGAATGAGGTCGTAAGATATAAAGCTTGACTTGTTGCACAAGAGTTTTCATATAAACTGGGTATCGATTATGAGGAGACATATTCTCCAGTGGTAGATGCAATTACGTTTAGATTTTTAATCAGCTTAGCAATTTCTGAAAATCTTCATATGTCTTATGGATGTTTTTACAGCTTCCTTATATGGCTCTATTGATAAAGATATTTATATGAAAGATCTTTATATGGTCTAAAACAATCAAGATGTATGTGGTATAATCGTTTTAGTGAAGATCTCTTGAAAGAAGGTTATATAAACAATCCTATTTGTCCTTGTATTTTTATTAAGAAATCGAAATCTAGATTTATTATTATTGTAGTATATGTTGATGATTTCAATATTATTGGGACTCCAGAAGAGCTTATAGAGACTATAGAATATCTGAAAAAAGAATTCGAGATGAAAGAAATTTTGTCTTGGCCTACAAATTGAGCATTTATCAGAAGGGATTTTTGTACATCAATCATCTTACATAGAGAAGATTCTAAAATATTTCAAAATGGATAAAGCTCATCTAATAAGTACTCCGATGGTTGTACGATCTCTTAATATTGAGAAAGACCATTTTCATCTATAAGAAAATAACGAAGAAAATCTTGGTCCATAAGTATCTTATCTAAGTGCAATTGGGGCATTAATATATCCTGCTAATTGTACAAGACCAGATTTAGTATTTTCAGCTAATCTATTAGCAAGATATAGCTCTTCTCTAACACGTAGACATTGGAATGGGGTCAAATAAATATTTCGTTATCTTCGTGGTACAACTAATAAAGGTTTGTTCTATTCAAAACAAGCAAACTCGGAACTAATTAGTTATGCAAATGCTGGTTACCTATCTGATCCACATAAAGCAAGATCACGAATAGGATATTTATTCACATATGGTAGTATAACTATATCTTGGCATTCAACAAAGTAAACCATTGCAGTTACTTTCTCAAATCATACAGAAATCATAGCACTTCATGAAGTAAGCAAAGAATGTGTATGGTTGAGATCTCTAGTACAACATATCCAAATTTCATGTGGGCTATCTATAATTAATGAAAGCCCAACAAAATTGTTCAAAAATAATGTAGCCTGTATTGCCCAAATAAGAGGAGGTTATATCAAAAGTGACAGAACTAAGCACATCTCACCGAAATTCTTTTTTACATATGAACTCCAAAAGAAGAGTGAAATAGATGTTGTACAAATTCGTTCAAATGATAACTTAGCATATTTACTAATGAAATCACTTCCTACACCAACATTTGAGAAGTTGGTCTACAAGATTAGAATGCGGTAACTTAAAGATCTTTCTTGAATTATTTGAGTTGGTATACTTATTTGAGGGGGAGTTAATTGTATACTGCATTACAGATTGCACTCTTTTTCCCTTGATTAAGATTTTATCCCATTGGGTTTTCTCAATCAAGGTTTCTAATAAGGTAGTTTTAAAGAGAATATAAAACACAAGAATATTGTACTATTTTTTCCTTCACTAGTTCTTTCTCCCAAAGAGTTTTTCCTAGTAAGGTTTTTAACAATGTATATTTGTATGCGGTGGCATCCAAGGGGGAGTATTATAAAACTAATAAATAGTGGATGTCATCTTTGGTCTTCCATAACTCACATACATGAATATTGAGTTGGGTAACACCCTTCTTAAAGCCATCTTTAACCCCCTTATTCAAGTCATTTACTTAAAGGTATTATAATTTATATATTAACTTCATTATAACTTATGTAACTCATGACTTTATGTTTACCTCATATTCAAGAGCATTGGCCTATAAATAGAGAAGTGTGTAGCTTATGAATTGTATCAAGTGAAAATGAAATAGTATGCTATTTTTCTATTGTCTCTCTTTCGCCTATCAGGGAATTATGAGTTTTCTTTTTTTCTTTTTTGACCCGAATGACATTTTTAAGAATTCTTTTAGGGCGATTTTTTAAGTACTAGGCATTTTTATTATTTATGACTGGTCATTTTATTATGACTACCAATTATTACAAAAATAACTCAATACAGTAAAATAACTGGGGATAAAATAATCATCTTAAAAAATTAATCCTAAAAATATTATTTAGGCCTAAGTCCTTGTAGAAAAGTATCATCACTCTTAAACCCACACTAGGATACAACTAGCCTAATCTATCTAGTTAAAAAGAAAAGCAAAGAAAAGAAAGTGAAAAATTAATTCCTAAGTTTCATACCAAACTTATTCTTCAAATAACTATTTTTAAAGCAGTTTTGCTATAAATAAATAAATAAGAAAAAAAAGTTTAATTTATGTTGTCTCCTCTCCACTAAACAGGATGAAAGTTATGAAAAAAAAAAAAACGATAAATGATTATGTTGGTCCCCAATCTATGAGAAAAGTCTCACTTTGGTACTTAAATTTTAAATTGCGTTATTTTTATCCTTAAATTATTAAAAATATTTCATTTTAGTCCTTTTTGTTATATATTTCATCTGATTCTTAATAGAATGAGTACAAAATACACCTTTGCTATTCTATTATACTTATTTCATATCCAATTGCATAGTCTAGCACTATAAAGAGATTAAAATATAAATTAAAGTAGTTTAAAAAATGATTAGTTGAATAAAAAATAATTATATATTAGACAATAATGCAATGTATAACTATCCAAAATGCAATATTTTGTTAAAATTACTAATAGAAAATGAGAAATGTAACTCATATTCTCATAATGATAAGAATTAAATATATATACCAAAAATGACTAAAATAAAATATTTTAAATAGTTTAAGGACCAATACTATATAATTTTAAATTTAAGAACCAAAATAAGATATTGACGAAAGGACTATGAATACCTAAATAAAGCTTAGGGACTATAAACAATACGAATGAAATGTTGAAGCATAAATAGACTACATTTTTACTTTCATTCATACTGAAGCACAGATATGTACAAGGGTTATATAGAGATATTTGTGACCAAATATCCTACAAATACGTTCCTCATTTCCAAGAGGGATATTCTCTCTAGAAACAAGGAAATGAGGGAGACAACAATCCTACAAATATTTTAATACTCCCCCTCAAGTACCAACTTGCACATGAGTTTTACAACAACTTTGGAAATCTCTCACGCCAGACTCAAGTTCACACGAGGTTCACATCAGATTGATTTCTAGAATTTTCACATGCCAGGCTCAAATTCACATGAGCTTCATGGCACCACAATGAATTTGAGAAGCTTCATATGCTAGGCTCACACTATCATAAGCTTCACGATATAGGCTTCAATTTTAAAAAGTTTCATATGTCAGGCTCACACTATCATGAGTTTCACAATATATGCTTCAATTTCAAAAGCTTCATATGTTAGGCTCATAATATTATGAATTTTACAACATAGGCTTCAATTTGATTCAATACTACAAGAAATCATCTACAATTGTTGTCAATGTTGAGACACATTTATCTTTTTTATCTTGTGTTCTCATTTCAACGATTTTAGCAGTGGAGGTCTATTTAGAATTCTCCTTCCATGGATCACAAATACGATCCCACCATTTCAGACTGAGATATTTTTATGAGTGACAATACTCACAATTATAAATTGAACTATTATCACTCATTTTGTTTTGTTTTTTTTTTTTTTTTGTATTTTTTATTTTTATTTTATTTTTAATTTTTTTAGAATACATTTTTTAATAATTTTTTTCCTTTTTTTCAATAGGTATTTTTTTTACCTATGTGTCGGTATTCTTTTTTAGCCGTTGGATTATCATTATAATAAAGTACATGAAAAGACGTGCATCATTAATGATATTTCTCTCTCTTACTTTTTATTATAAAAAAATGTGCATGATAAATTTTCATTGACCAAACTGATACCTATGTATAATTTAAAAAAAAATACCTATTGGATTGGTGCCCATATATATATATATATAAACTATATGTAAAGCTCACGATTTTTTTTTGTTTTTGGTCTAAGTCTAACAATTAAGATTGAACTTGAGACCCACGAAATGGACTTGGGTAGTTGTAATTTGGGCCCAAGTATTTCTTCTTTTTATTTTTGGTCCAAGTCCAACAACTAGGACTGAATTGGAGGCCCACGAAATTTCTTCTCAGCACCCTAAACCTCCAAGTCTAACAAGAGCACCATGGTAGCATAACAACAAGTATTTTGGCAGTTAGCAGGGAGATTTGTCCAATCATAGGGTGAGGTCACAGGCTGGCATGGTCATCAGCATGAACAAGTAGGCAAGCTACAGCTTGAAGGCGGCAGTGAATATTTCAGGGTACGTGAACATCAATTCACTCTCTGTTTTTTTTTTTTTTTTTTAAGATTGAAAGATTTATATATATGTATATTAATGGTTTGGATATTCAACTAATTGGTAATGGAATTGTTTTTTTTTTTTTTTTACTATAGAGATTTCTAGAAATCGCAGAAATGAGCTCAAGGAATCATTTTTTGTATTTGGGATTCAAACTTCACGACTTTTTATGCATGGAGAATTTGGATACCTAAATAATACTCAGAAGGTGTTTGATAAAATGCTGGTATGCAACTAGTTGCATGGAGTCCTATTATTGAATATTGTGTGGAGAATAGGGAGGCAAATGAAGGTTTGGTCGGGTATTGAAAGTATGGTGGTTCGAAAAAATCATGTTTCTAGGTTTTTTTGTTTTGGCTCTGATACCATGTTGAAATATAAATAGATTATATTTTTACTTTCATTCATATTGAATCACAAATATGTACAAAGGTTGTTGGAAAAATAGATGTGTTACACCATTTTGATTAGCTATTTTGAGACAAACTTATGAGTAGAACCCACTACATATTAGTAAGAGGTCATTATTGATATGTATTCTCCTCCACGAGTACATAAAATTCAAGTATTTACTTGCTCAAAATGGTAATGGGGTGAATGAGAAATTGTCACCCAAAGTAAGCTAAGTGAGAAGGAAAGAGTGGGATTTTGTTAAAGTCCCACATAGAAAAGGAACACAAACCAAAAGGTGTTTATATAGAGTTGCCTAACTTTTAGTTGGTAACTTGATAAGCTGAGAGGCTCTCTCTTGCGTGCACACGCAAGGGGGTACAAATCACGGGCCGGATAGTATGCGCTTGTGTGTGCCCGCGTGTCCTACAGGAACGAATATCTGACCGAAAGCCCACTCCGAATTAGGCCTCGTTTTGCTTCTTGAAATATTTTTTTTCCAATCTCAAAGCCCAAAAAGAAAGTTCTGGAACCAGAAACATTTGGGTCTTAATGAAAATGTATAACATCCAATTTTAAAAGGCCATAGTCCTATAACAGCCAAAAATATTTGGATTTAATTTCCGAAAACTGATAAAATGTTTTTAAGCTTTGTGGAGAGGATTGATGGCAGATACCCCCTTGAGCACTATAAAATGAGAGCTCATCTTCACTTCTCAACACACACGAAAAAAAAAAAAAAAAAAAAGCAATCAGCTTCCTTCTTTCTCTCTTATACTCTTTCTGTGGCAGTTAGAAGATAGTTAGTGTGGTAAGTGAGGTTTTGAGTTTCTAGTTCAAACTCTTTCCTGGAGTCTCTTGTTTTTCTCGTGATGGTATTTAGGTGTATATCAGTTCGTTAGGAGTAGCAACTTGGTGCAATCTTGCTACTCGTGAGTCATTTTAACGTGAGAAACAGACGTCGTTAACATTCCTCTATGCATCCCAGTGAGGAGGCGTAACTATTTTAAGGACATTGTGTGTAACACAAGACTCGGTTTGATTTCCTTAAACTATTTTGATTATTACTATTGTGACAGTTATATTTCTTAGTTATAGTAAATTAATACTGATTTATTTTACTATGCTAAATTTGTGCACTTATTATTATAAGTGTTATTATTGTTATTATCCTAGTTTGTAGTTAATTAATTGTGATATATGTGATTTCTTTTTTGTTTAATATTATTATAATATTCATATTATTGATATAATATTATTCTATTTTCATTTATAGATTTATTATTGTTTGCAATAATATTTTTCTAACAAGGGTTACATAATATTTTTCTAACAAGGGTTACATAGAGATGTTTGTGCCAAACATCTTACAAACACGTTCCTCATTTCCAGGATGGTTATTCTCCCTAGAAACAAGGAAATGAGGGATACAACAATCCTATAAACATTTCAACATGCAAGTTCAATTAAGGTCTAAATTAACTAGGAATTAGGTCAAAATTGAGATACTACAAATTAATTTAACAAAACAAAATATCGTACACAGTTTCAAATAAGAAAACTTTACCTGAAGAGCAAGCCACAAAGACCAAGCGACTGTCGAAACTAGAAAGAGCAAACAACCAATTACCCATCTTCTATGAGAAGAAGAAAGATGAGATTGGTTTTGTTGTTGTGTGTCATGATACTCCAAGGGGTGATGGTGGAAAACCAGCTTCAAATAGGGGCCTATGAAAAAAGCAAGAGTTGTAACACCAGCCATGCACACCACCATCCCTGCAACCTTTACAATATTCCCATGTGTTGTCCTTAATTTTACTTTCTCCGTCCTATTTTTGTGAACATATATTCTTATGATTGATTTGATTTCACTAGATATATCAGTCCAAAAGCGTAAAGAGGTACTATCTAGGCACAAACAGTAAAACTTGAACTTTCCATCAGCTGAAATTAATCTATATTTATGGTTGAATACATTAATTTGTTTTCTATTTTATAAACATATTAACATTATGGTATGTTCCTAAACTATTGCAGAAACTCATGCTTTAGTTGTTAAATTTTCAAATCAAGAGTAATGGCTACTTCTAAACTTGCTACTAAAAGTTAAACATTAGTCCTTTCAAACATTTTCTTTCAAACTTTAACGAAATCAATAAGGTTTTAGTCCCATAAAAATGATTAATATAGGAGATTTTGGCAAGTTTAGACTGCTCTTGAGTAAAACTTTTGTCATTGTTTATGGACCAATCAAAGAATTCATAAGTATTCTCAAAACAAAATTGTATTATCTTAATGATAAATACAAACCGAAGAACTAAAAATATATCGAACAAACACAAGAAAATGCCAATAATGAAATAGCCAAGTACCAGAAAAGATGAGCGAAGAAAAATGTTGTAACAGGAATGCAATTCATTGTAGTAGCACCCAGAGTTGCAGCAGTGTCGGCAAGTATAATGCTAAATACATTAAGGGGCAAAGATATTCTGTATGAAATATGACAAAAACTCTTGTCAATATCAAACTTCTCAGGGGATAACGTAGAATAATTATTGTACTTGGATGTATCATTCTTGGAACTTCAAAACCATTACATACATACCACAAGAAGGCAAGCATGAAAATCTTACAAAAGGTAACAACCGAAAGTGGTGTGGCATTCTTTCTGAAATCCAAAGAAAAATTGAAAATAAATCATGTCGTAATATATTATCACCTTATTCATCATTAAAAACTACTTAATTATAACATAAAGAAAGAAAGAAAAAGGAAGATATAACTGTTCGAAAATCATAGTGAGGGAAATTAAGATGACTGTTCCAGCTACTTGTTGATAGAAAATAAAGATACGTAGGACGCGTTTAGTATAAGATTTGAATCCTATTCTTCAAATTCGAAAATAACTTTCATGTATTTGAATAATAGGATTCGAATCTTATACCAAAAGTGTCCATAAATTTCATACCACCATCAAAGGTGGCTTTGGTAAGCAAAACTATGCCAGCATATATTGTCTATATTATTTTATCCTTCTAACTTCCTACATGAAAGTTATTTATGGATTTAAATAATAGGATTCGAATATTATATCAAAAGCATCCATAACTTTCATACCACCATCAAAAGTGGCTTTGGTAAGCAAAACTATGCCAGTATATATTGTCTATATTAGTATCACAACTAAATAAGGCTTTTCTTCAACCAAATGTATACAGTACATAGATAGTGATCTAGTGTAAGTTATAAATTTTTTTACTACTTCAGCTTAGAGAAGATTCTCGATAATGAAATGTTCATGTGTGTGTATATATATGTGTATATATATATAAAGGGCACCAATCTAATAGGTTTTTTTTTTTTTTACCTATACATAAGTATCATTTTGACCAATGAAAATTTATTATGAACTTTTTTTATTGTAAAAAGTAAGAGAGAGAAATAATAATAATGATGCACATCTTTTCATGTACTTCATTATAGCCGTTAGATCACCATTAAATAACGATCCAACAGCTAAAAAAAATACCTATACATAAGTAAAAAAAATACCTATTAGATTAAAAACCATATATAAACTCTCTCACGAATAAAAAAAAATGACGTCTAGAAGAAAAAAGTAGCTATAAAATAATCGAGTATTTATTCTCTGAGCACTTTGGCAAATAAAGCTTAAAGGTCTTGAAAAGGCAGCTTAGTATCTTGAATTGGTTTACTGATTATTACAACATGAGTCCAACTTTTATCTTATACTGTGGACAATTACAGATCAACTAGGGAATATCTCATGAGTGGTCAATAATTTTGTGTCTGTACTGTTGCTTCGGATGTAGTGAGTCATCATCAATGAGTGTGGTTGAAATTAGTGATTTCTGATGGAAAATGCAAAGTTTTGTCTGGTGGCTAAAGAATGCATGGATTTGAAAAGGTCGATAATATCCAACCTAGTAGTATTGCACGTTGTAAAAACTTTTATTATGTCAAATCAACGTGAAAATGTGACATAATCTAATGAAATTCTCGCATTCAAAAATATTTATTACTTCTTAAATGTTCATATACATATATGCACCAATTTAGTAGGTAATTTATTAAATAATGAGTACTTATTTTTATTATTATTTTCTCAACTACCCAAATTATGGTAGCCGTTAGATTATGATCCAACGGTTAAAAAAAATACCTACGAATAGGTAAAAATTACTATTGGATTGGAAACCGTATTTATATATACATACATGTATTATTCTAAGCAAAAATATCCTCTAATAACTTTATCATTTCTCGTGAAGAGCTGTTAGTCATCTATGGCACTAATCGAGTAGGTATTTTTCTTTTTACGTTTTGTTTTGCTCAATTAAAATTGGTCATGCACATTTTTTATAGTAAAAAAATGGAGGGAATTAAATAATATGAATTTATTTTTAATATTTTTTTTTTGTCAACTACTCAAATTATGATAATCGTTAGATTAATATGATCCAACGGCTAAAAGGAATATGGATAAAAAAATTAGCTATTAGATTAGGAACCATATATATATTATTGTTAAGCTGAATGGTTGACAAAATTCTCACACTGATATTCCATTTTCATGAATGGACAACACCTCCTATGCTTAAAACACAATGTATATCTATTAATGACAAGATCTCTTCTAATAATGACTTTGGTGTTGGCATTTTTTTTTATTATCATTTGATATTGCTAGCATTTTTAAATGCTTCTTTTGGAAACCCATTAAGATTTTTCCTTAATTAGCTTTATCCCATTTTGTGTCACAGTAATCAAAAGGTTATGAATCTAATTCTTGGAGAATAAGTGAACATTGTCAATCTTCTCTCCCCCTCTAAACAGGCCCCTAGCTCATATAATTCAACATAATATATATTCTAATCCCTACCCCTTTTACATGTTTTGTAATTCAAAAATTGGTCATTAATAAAAAAAAGTTAAATGAATATTCGTTTCCTGCCTTATATAATTCATTCCCTCCATTGATTTTAAAAAAACTCACACCCGTTTTGTCATCTTCTTTAACTTTGTGACTACTTCACAAACACGCCTCATATATCAAAATACTCGATCGTTTTTTTTTTCTTGTTTAGAATAATGGAAGGACTATTTTTTGCTTTATGGAATTTGAATTATCGTTTTCAAAATAATGGATCGCCCCTCCCCCCTTCCCCCCCTCCCTTCTTCTCAAATTAAAAAAGTTGGAGCTTGAGTTATTCATTTGGGTTCTTGAATTATTTTTCCAATAATGTAACTCCTAAATTTCTCTTAATTAAAATATGAACACTTTAAAGTACTCAATAGGGACATAAGAAAGTTATTTGGGCCCAAATTACTCCACCGATTTAGGGGAAATTGACATAGCTAGTTATAATTTGAGGCAAAATGACTTTTTTAGTTAACTTTTTGAAAATGACTTTTTTAGTTGTAGAAAATGACTTTTTTATTTGTAAAAAATGACTTTTGTAGTTGTATTTTGGAGAGAAAAAAAATAGTGTTCTAATTTAACCCTTATGACACATATCAATATTTTACTCAAAAATTGTCCACTTTTCCCACCTTTTCTCTACTTTCCCCCTCTTTTCCTACTATTTCCCTCCTAAAACGTACCGTTCCTGCCAAAATCATATTTGACCATCTCTCTCTTTCTCTTCACCCCAAACTCAGATTCGGACATCTCTCTCTCTTTTTCTCTTCTCCCCAACTCAGATCCCCCCATCTCTATCTCTTCTCTCTCTTCTGCATGCATCTCTCTCTCATTTTGCTCGGTTGTCCACCAATCTTTCTCTCGTTTAGCTCGAAGCTTCTCCTCCCTACTGTGTCTTAGGGTTCTGCTAGAAGCTTCT
This sequence comes from Trema orientale, assembly GCA_002914845.1. Taxonomy (NCBI): domain Eukaryota; kingdom Viridiplantae; phylum Streptophyta; class Magnoliopsida; order Rosales; family Cannabaceae; genus Trema; species Trema orientale. The sequence goes on from JXTC01000177.1 coordinate 142,568, forward strand.
CTAGCCATCTCTCTTTCTGGTTCAGTTCTATTTTCCTCCACAAGTCTATTCTTTTTTGATGTTAAAACTAAGTGGAAACTTGTTGTATAAGGTCATAAATTAGGATCTAGTAACTAAGGTCATAAGGTCATAACAGATTTGTTAATAATTTTTGACAAGTACTGAAAGTAAAAGTAAGTATTTGTGTTATGAATGTATATTGCCAGTTACAAATGTATGTTAAGCATTAATATCTGTATGACTATTTGTCAACATTTTGTGATAGCTGTAGACTATCACAATGTGTCATCATACTTTAATAACATTGTGATTGGAAATAAGCTGAATTTGTGAGAATACTTTCTGTGATTAGAAGGTGTCACAAATTTTGTGACATCTTGTTTGTGTTATTTTTATTATTTTCTGTGACTTCTCGTCATAAAGTTTGTGACTGGTAATATACATTATATTTATGCTACATTATCATTCAATTTGTGACAGTGTGTTGTTTTTATTACTTTCTGTGACTTCTCATCATAAAGTTTGTGACTGGCAATCTACATTATATTTATGCCACATTATCGTTCAATTTGTGACAGTGTGTTGTTTTTATTACTTTCTGTGACTTCTCGTCATAAAGTTTGTGACTAGCAATATACATTATATTTATGCCACATTATCGTTCAATTTGTGACAGTGTGTTATTTTTATTACTTTCTGTGACTTCTCATCATAAAGTTTGGGACTGACAATATATATTATATTTATGCCACATTATCATTCAATTTGTGACTGTGTGTTGTTTTTATTATTTTCTGTGACTTCTTGGCATAAAGTTTGTGACTGGAAATATACATTATATTTATGCCACATTATCATTCAATTTGTATGTTGTTTTCATTACTTTTTGCAACTTCTTGTCATAAAATTTGGGACTGGCAATATATATTATATTTATGCCACATTATCATTCAATTTGTGACTGTGTGTTGTTTTTATTATATTTTGTGCCTTCGCGTCACAAATTTTGTATGCCACATTATCATTCAATGACTTCTCCTCATAAATTTCAAACTAGCAATATATGTATAATCTGTACGCTTTATTGTCATTCAATTTGTTACAGTGTGTTGTACGATTACTGACAGTTTGCATGACTTGTACTATTGTTCACATTTTAGGTGAATCCATCAAGTGCTTTTGAGTTCGAGGTAGTGGATAGAGAATGTAGGTCATATGTTGTTCATCTTGAGAACCAAACTTGCACATGTAAGGAATTTCATATCGACTAATTTATATGTGCACATGCAGTGGCAGCTTGTGCTGTTCGAGCCTTTTCTGTTTATAATTATATATCTCTCTACTACAAAAAGGAGAAGTTGTTATCCACTTATGCTGGAGTTGTCTACCCTATTGGTGACCTTTCTGGTTGGACAATCCCAGAAGAGATAAAAAAAACCATGTACTGAAACCATCACTTGTGCGAGCTAGATCAGCTGGTCGGCCAAAGAAGAGAAGGATCCTCTCAAATGGTGAAGAGGCTCCTAGGCAAAAATGCTCACGATGTGGCCAAGGTGGGCACAATAGGCAGACTTGCAAGAATCCGATCCCTATACACGCAATTACGGAGGAGGAACCCATTGTAGAATGAATGTATGACTAGTATTGTCTTAAAATATGTGATTAGTGTATGTGACCTAGTATCAGACAGTTTATGATTTAGGGTCATACATTTTGGGATAGTTACAGGTGAATACTAATAGTAATGTATAATTGTAGTCAGTGGACCTTTCAGTAATTAACAGTCAATGGATGTTTAGTAAAATTATTCATGTTAATATGGTTAGTCACACAAGTCACAACATTTATTACATATTGTGATTGGAGTCAAAAGGTATGTGATTGGAAGTCATAGAATGCTTGCAACTGACATTATTTTAATACTTGAATAGTGACAAATGATAACAAAACATGTACCTAATTCATCTTGAATTGTTTATGTGATAGAATTAGTCACTGCATTCTTGTTTCCCCATACATTATTCAATAATGTGTTTAAAAGTCACAAAATGCATAGAATTAACATTATACACCTGTTTCAAATGTATTTTATAATATGTTGTGACTTGGAGTCAAAACATAAGTGACTGAAAGTCACAGAATGCTTGCAATTAATCTACCTTGTTACTTGAACAATGACAAATGATAAAAAAGCTGCATATAATTCATATTTACAATTAATACTACTGGGACTTAGGGTCATAAATTGTGATCAGCAATAACAAAATGATATAAAACCTACACAGTCATCGTGTTTTAGTAAATAATAACAGTACTTCAGGCCTTGCACTTCATCACTTGCATCACAAAACAATGGTTCCAGGTATATTATCATAACTTAATTACTTAGCCATTATAAAAGACCAAAAAAAAGACTAAGCATAGTTACTCTCTCTCCAAGTCACTAACAACTTGATTCTTTTCCTTGTCTATTGCATGAGAATAAAGCTCAAATGTCAGCTTCCGACGAAAAAAATGCATCTTATCCTGAGTGACCTCTGAAATTGCATACCCATGCATGAGATATTCAGCGTACTTTATGACAAATACTTCGCAGTCTCCACTATCATTGCACAAAACAATATCAATGCTTTGATGTGTGCTATATAACTATCAATACGATCAAAATAATTGATCTTTCCTTGTCTGACTTAACTCTCGTCGAACTCAAATATTAATTTCCAGCCCTGCAATAGATATAGAAATTACATTTAATCCTGTATAACCTTTACAAAAGCAAAAATAGGCACAATATTTGTGACTCTGCCCATCTTATAATAAATAATTATGTAGTCACATTGGCTAATAATGGCTAAGTAATAGTTCTCAAATAATGCATAACAATGCCAATGATTCACACAGAATTCACATGAAATACCATAACTTATAGTCACAGAATATATGACGGTAGTCCACATCTGTGACTTACAGTCACAGCTTTTGTGATATTCATGCATTTGTGACTATACGCCATATATATTCATGTAAAACAGAAACTTGCAAAAACAAAACAATGCCTAATAATGCAGTCTTCCCATCTTCCAGAACCATTTATAGTTTTCAAATCAAATGCAAATAATCAAAAATTGTGGTTCATTAATAATAGCAAAAAATGCTTCCAATTCACATGAAAAACTATTAGTACTCAAATATGTGTGATTGTAGGTCACACAATTGTGATAGCCATAGTCTTGCAAAAGTTAAAATCCTACAACGCATATATATTAACTTCCAACATGAAATTGCAAAAATGAGACATGAAAAGTAATCTCCCAACTACATTCAAAATTTCTTTGCAAAAAAAAAATAATAATAATATACCTACTACATTCAGAAATTACAAATTTGGGACTTAGGGTTTTTACCATCACAAATGTAACCTCCAACCAAAAACACAAATTTCTCTTATCCAAAATCATCAAACACAGAAAATAGGACATTCTTACCTTTTCTTCTTCGGCCTTCTGCTTTTTCATCTCTTTNGTCCTCGGTGATGCCGACTGCGGAGGAGGATTTTCGAAGTCATCATCTTCATTTGCTTTTCTCTTTTTCGAAGTCCACCGCGTTTTAGCCATTGTTGTCATACGACAGAGTGGACACAGAGGCAAGGTAGGGGAGTAGAGCTTTAAGAAAGTCGAGGAGAAGTGGGTTTTCTAATGGGAGTTATGGGTCCGAAAATAGGGGCAAGGTGGCAAGGTGGGGGGGCCTCAACGGTCCCCCTCCGGAAAAAAACAGGTTCAGGATTTTGAAATTTAAAAAAAAAAAGTAAAAATAAAACAAAAGACACACGAAAATGAAAGAGGAAGGACTGAAGCTCTGACAGGATTTTCACTTGTTGAAGGGTATTTTCGACATTCTCCCCCGTGAGAAGTAGTAAAAAAGTCATTTCTAAAAACTAAACTAAAAAAGTCACTTTGGCCCAATTTAAGAGTAGTCAGGTCAATTTCCCCCGATTTAGTGGTAATATCTCTAGGGTTTCTAGCACTTTTGCTTATAAAAACCCAAAAGAAATTACAAAAATATCGAAGATTGTTTATTTTTTAATTTCTGAAAGTATCAGTTTTTTAAAAATATTTTAGAAAAATATCATTTTTAAAATAGTTATTAGTTACCAGTTACTAATTACTAGGTATATACCAATTATAAGTATCTTTGATTGCTAGTTACCAGTTTCTGGAAATTGATTACCGGTTACTGGTTACTATTTTAAAAAATGACATTTTTTTAAAAATATTGTTTTTTGAATATTTTTATAAAATGGTGTTTTTCTAATAAAAGCCGTATCAGACCTAAAAAACCACATGACGCCATATTTTTCAAATTTTTTTTCTGAAAATGTCATAAAAGGCTTAATTTTCCAATATCTCTAGTTATAATTGCTCTTCGAGAAAAGTTCATAAATACCCATTTTCAAAACCGTATTTCTATAAATATTTATTTTTATTTTTGTTTTACTAATACCCGTTTTTGGAGAAATATAGATCACCATTGTTTTACATATGAAATAGACTACGATATACATTTAATGCATGAAATGTATACCGTGGTCTACATTTCATGAATAAAAATTACACTAAAAATTGGTACACATTTTAAAATGTATACCATAAGTCAAATTTTTAATAAAAAATGTAAATTGTGGTAAACATTTCATTGTAAATGTATATCGTTCATATTTTATACATGAAATATGTACCTCATAGATAAAATTTACAATATAAATATGGACCATTCATATTTTTTATATGAAATATGGACTATAAAAATGGGTATTTATGAGAATAAGTTTTAAAAACGGGTACTAAGCGTAAATTTCTCTTGCTCCTCTTTAGAATATGATTTGCCCTGTTGGGCTGGGGGCCTTGACATTTCTCCCAAAAAGGCCCTATGGTGTAGTGGGCCTTGTGCAGCCCGGCCCATGGTCCAACAGGGCCACACGCACACCCACCTGCCCGAGAAATGATTCTTCTAGCTCAACTAAACTCCACTCTCACTCCCTTCCGTCGTGCTTTTCGAACCTTGCAAATCCTTCTTCAGTGACAACCACCACATCCACCGCCACCGCCACCGCCACCTAACGATGTATTGTTAAATGTCCAGCTTGCCTAAACCCTAACTTCTATCTATGCCCATTTCTCGTTCGTCCGCCATGAAAGTCCTTTCGCCCAAAATCCACTCCCTCCTCTTCTCTTCTTCTTCTTCTTCTTCTTCTTCCTCAACTCATCTTCTTCTCCTTCTGCTCCAAGTCTCTCATTTCTCAACCTCACCGCCTCACTCTTCGCGTTCTCCTTATTCGTCTCCGAGGCGCCACGACGACGAGGGTTTCCGCAATGTCGGTGTTTCGGTGTGGTGGAACTTTGAAAGTTGTGGTTTGCCTGCCGCCATTAACGTCTTCAAGGTCTCCCACGCCATAACCAGCGCTGTTAGAGCCAATGGGATAAAGGGTCCTGTTCAGATCACCGCTTTCGGGGATGTTCTTCAGCTCCGGAGAGCGTATCAGGAGGCCTTATCTTCTACCGGAATCAATCTCACTCACATTCCAAGCTGTTAGTTCCATTTCTTTAACCCACAAAGCATATATACATATATAATAATGTTAAGAGATTTTCATATATAATTTTTTTTTTTTTTTTGGGTTGGGTTGATAATGGCTATGGTCTTGAAGAAACATGAATTGAATGAAGTAACTTGCCTAAGTATTAGTGTTTAAAGAGTAGAGATATTAAGGAAGAGAATGCTGTGATTGGTTTCGCTTTGAAATTGTGATCGAAGTATGTCATGGATGATTAGTAATGACAAAGCTTGTTGGAGCTCCAGAGGGGCTTTTACTCTTTCGAGTTTTGTTAATTTTGCAGCCTATTTTGGTTTTGTTTTAGTTCTTCATTTGGTCATATGAACGTGGTAGTACGTACAACTTGTATACATGTTTAAAGCTCCTGAAGAATTGCTTTTCCGGACACTACATAAAAATAAGATGTATAGTGTAGCTTTTTGCAATGTGATTATGAGTTGAAAGTTTTGGAGCTAAGAACTTCCAGTTTTGAATTTTTTTTTTTTTTTTTTTTTTTTAAATTGAGACAGTGAAACACACAAGTTGATCAATTACCGGGCTCAAAATGGTTCTGCCTTTTTTCTTTATTTATTGTACTGTTTAAAGCCTATGAGTCTCTATTTCTTTTTCTAAATGGAGAAAAAGTCTGAACAAACCTGCTAGTGATGCATTCTAGTATGTCATTTTGCTTTCAGAAGAGATAACCAATACCATTTTTTTTATTTCTAGTTCTTATAACGTAATATTCTTCTCTTAAAACATAGAGTAGTACATGTAAATTTAAGTTTGTGTGGTTTCCTCTTTGTTTTCAACTATGGACGGAGGATTCTCCTTCTAAGTGAGTTAGAAGTACTATTAATAAGTTCGTGGGGTCAGATACACTAGCAGTGTCCATAATTACATTGAGTGACATCTCTGTCTGATAGATGATCTGCATTCGGTATTGCCTCATCAGAATAAGTTAGTTCTCTGATTTTGTTTCTTATGTGATCAGTAAATTTGTCACTTAAATTATTACCACTGAAAGCCACTAATAGTAAAAAGAGTTCACTCTTTTCTTAGATCATTGGCCTAAAACACAAATATTGAACTCTTTTCTTAGATCATTGGCCTAAAACACAAATATATCTTTACTTATGGAATTTAATTGCTGTATTCTAACCAAATTCCTTGTGAATTTTTTCTCCCTAATGCAGGTGGAAAGAATAGCGCTGATAAGTCTCTTCTTTTAGATCTTATGTGTTGGGTCTCTCATAATCCTCCACCTGCACATCTTTTTTTAATTTCTGGTGACAATGACTTAGCTAGTGTTTTATGTCGGTTAAGAATGCAAAACTACAATATATTGTTAGCAAGCACAGAAAATGCTTCTGAGATCCTCTGCAATGCTGCAACCGTCAAGTGGGATTGGCATGATTTGCTTAGAGGGGGAAATCTTACTGGAAAGCACTTTAACCAACCACCAGATGGTCCTTATGGTTCATGGTATGGGCTAAAGAAGGTACCTCTTCTAGATCCCTTCTTAGACGTTAAGCAATCTTCATCTTCAAATTTTAATGAATCCTCTACGCCTAGTTCTGCTCATAAGCTCTGTCCAATTCCAAAAGCAGTTGCAAAGCACATTAAGAAAATTTTGGACTCACATCCTAAAGGACTCTCCCTGGCAGAACTTCGCTTCAAGTTGAGCAAAAGTAATATAACTATTGATAGAGAATTTTATGGATATAAGAAGTTTACCCGCTTTATTTTGGCAATGCCACACATTTTAAGGCTTCAACAAGCAGGTGATGGCTATTTTCTTGTGCATAGTATTACCACAAAATCTCATAAACCAATTAAGTGCAATCAAGATATGCCTTCGGTACCTGTTGGTGACAGTGAAGAGTGTCCCAATCTACCATCAGAGTTAAATGCTAATGACAAATCTGTTAATGAAAACAGGAAGTTATTGTTACCTACTTCCCCTGAGAAGTTGCCAATACATTCATCCCCTGACCTAACCATGAAAAAGACATCGGAGAAATCAGAACATCTCCTAGATGAGAAGACTGTTAAAATGGTTAATGCAGCAGATTTAGACCCAAATGAGGTTCCACAAGATTCCAAACATCAGCTTAGTTTATTTAAGAAGGTTTGGAGGAAATGGTTTGGAAGTAGTAATGGTGGTCAAGAAAATTGTTGTAGTTCTGATGATGGGGCTGAAAGCAGAAGTCATACCGTTCCAGAGAAACATTTCACAAATAACGGAAGCTTTGCAAGGGGAAAAGAAGCGGAAATTCATTTGGAATCAGCAACAGACACAACAGGACTACCACCATCTTCTTCTTCCCATAATAACTTAGTTCTGGACAACGAAACCTCTACATATTCTGAAGCTCATAAAATGAAAGGTCATTCCCGTGATAATTCAAACCTGATCGTTAATCCTGGAGAGCACGAGCTTTTCTCAAAGGATTCATTTTCGAGTGGTGTGAAATCTTTTATGGCCACATCCAAAGGATCACGTCTTGTCTCTGAATCAAGGACCAGGTTATTTTCCCATTTTAACACGTGTGTGTGTGTGTGACTTTGCTGAAGTGCTGGTTTCTCTGGGTTTTTTTTTTTTTCTTTTTTTATTTTTTGTTCTTAAGAATAAGGATGTATAGTTTTTCATGCTGATATTTCTATCCAGTCTGTTTTTCAGTTTTGATGTACTGGTTTCTCTGGGGTTTTTTTTTTAATTTTATTTTTTATTCTAAAGAATAAGGATGTATAAGTTTTTCATACTGATATTTCTATCCAGTTTGTTTCTCAGTTTTTTCTTCCTCAAGTTATAGCTCCTGTATTAATTCTTTCTATTATGATACAAAAGGACTCCCACTTCTTGAACTAGAACCTGCTCCATGGTTGCTTGAATGTCAATTTGAAACACTTCTCCAGAATGCTGACTTTTAAAATTCGAATTCTTTTGTTGTTACCAATAGAAAAAGAAGTGTGTATCTAGGCAGTGAAGTTGAGTTGAAAAAATTATGTTAGTGGGATGGGATGCAGTTGTATAAAGAAAAACTTCCACTCAGGATATATGATCCCTTATCAAGAAAGTCAAAAAACGAAGTATTCAAGATTGCAAGAAGTTTGAGGGCACTAAAAGATGAGGTTATTTTTCATTTTCTGGCTTTAAATAAAATCATGAATGGAACTTTTGTAGCATCTACTTGACCTTTATCAATTACATCCTTGTCTTATTCTTCCATTTAAGTATAAGTAAATGGTCTAAATCTTTGTTAATTTTAGCAGTTGAACCTAAAATATTGATGCCTTTACAATTTCTGTAATCACAGCATCATTTCTAATAGTAGTTGTAGAGAAAAATAAATAAATTGCAAGATAATATGCTGTCTGTTATTTGTTTCAGGGAACAGATGGCACGCAATTTCCAAAAGGAAGAGCCTTCTAAACTCACATCTCTCAGCGAAAATGATCTACTTCACTTGGTAGATTTGTTAATATCAAAGAAGTGGGTGGAGGAATGCCCCTCACAAGTATTGCCATTTAAACTCCGTCACATTGAGAGGGATTCTCCAGTTCCCACAGATTCTTCAGTTTCCAGTGGGTTGAGATCTACCTTTTCAGATATATCATCACAATCAGACAAGCAGATTTCACCTGAGAATGATGGAGGGGAAAACTCTCAGAGCACACAGCCCGCGGAATTTTCACCAACTGACACGAACAAGAATCTTCGAGAGAGAAGTAGAACTGAGATATTGGCCGACTGTGAAAAACTTGTGAAAAAAATCCGGAAAAAACATCCAGAAGGATGTAATATGAGCGTATTCAGTGAAAGATTCTTGGAAAGTTATGGCTATGAACTTAAGCTACCGGCTCTTGGTTACAAAAGGTTGAAACCCCTGTTAGAACTGATGCCTGGGGTGAAAGCAGGGTCTGAGTATATGATTCCCTCTGATAAGGCTCCTAAAATTGTCAATTTGGAAAACACTGTTACTGATCAGCCAGAAAATGACAATGGCACAGTTGCTAATTCATCTGGTGAATTATCTGGTTCATCAAGGAAGGATAATAATTCTGACTTGGTATGCAAAGTTATGGGGCCCAAAAATGACGGGGGATCAGTCGAACCAATGGATTCTGATCATCAACCTTCCCTCTCAGGTGATGCAGAAAGAGAGACTCCACCTTTGACTGAACCCTCAGGACAGCAGACAGCCAAAGTGGGAATTGGAGAAGACCGTCATCTTCAAATGGTTGCCGATTCATTGTACACTAGCAAGCATCGTTACCAGAACAAGGACAAGTCAGTGAATGTTGCTGGTATGAATGGTGGTTCGACACAATTATCTGGCTTGTTCAATGTTGACGCCAAGATTGAATCTTGTCTTGGAAAGCTGGGGAGGAAGAAAAGCCTTCTAAAGAGTAGCTCCCTTGTTTCCAAACCGGTTATAAATGACAAGGACAAGCTTATTGACGGTATCTTAGGTAGCTTAAGAAAGTCTAGTGAGTCGTCGTCAACTACCTAGAGTTAAATAAAAAGGTACTAAATGACTGAAAACAAGAAAATCATAGATATAGATTCAGGTAATTAATGATTCGTATAAGAAATTAGACTACAATTCCCTCTTTAATGTGGGATTGATTTGTCTCGTGATGGTTTGAATAAGATTATGGTAAGATAGAAACAGAGCTCAGTGTTTTTATTAGGATGTGTTATGATATGATTAAGAAACTGGGGCACAAAATATTATTTTGTATGCAGAAAAGGCCAAACGACGTGTGGAAATATGCTTTTATTTTAATTAAATAGGAGTCTGCAGAGGGGGAAGAAAAAAAAAAAAAAAAAAGAGAAAGAAAAGGGCATGGCCTTGTCATAATGACAGAACAAAGAAAAAAATTGTGAGGAAAAAATTCATATATCAAAATCCAGATAACAAGAGTAAAGATAAGATATCTCATATATGCAACAATTTTGATTTTTGAAGCAGATACAGAAATAGTGACAAACCTACACTTCAACTAATATGGCTAAGAACCCTAACACAAACGCTTTTGTGTTGGCTTTAATTTTTCAGGAAAAAAAAAAATTCAAGGAAAATCTGTATCAGTGATGCTCCATAAGAACAATAGATAGAATTGGAGGTGGGATGTGTTCAACCCGTATAAGTTCCTCGTTTATCTAAGTGAACCTACCTAGAATAATGAGCACAACAGGACACCAATATCCAATAAAAGACCAATGTTTGAAGAAAAATGAAGAATTACATATGTATATAAATACATCAAACTTAAAAAGACTAGACTTTTTTGTGCTTTGCTTTTCCGGAGTTCTTAGAAAAGTTTCAAAAGTGAATTATTCTTATGTTTTTCTTTTTCCTGTCTTGTGCAGTTGTGTTTGTAGACAGTGTAGTAGTGTATCCATTGGATTTGGAAAAAGTTCATGAATATCCGTTTTTAATATAGTTTCATAAATACCCGTTTTTTATTTTTATTTCATAAATACCCATTTTTATATTTTTTTTTTGAGAAATATAGACCATCACTGTTTTATACATGAAATGTATACCACGGCATATATTTCATATATTAAATGTATACAGTGGTCTACATTTTATGAGTAAAACTTCTACTAAAAATTGGTGTACATTTTAAAATGTATGCCGTTCATATTTTATACCTGAAAAAAGGTATAAAATGTGTACCGTGATCTACATTTCATGAATAAAACTTATACTAAAAATTGGCGTACATTTTAAAATATGTACCGTTCATATTTTATACCTGAAATGTATATCTCGTAGATAAAATTTATATTATAAATGTGGACTACTCATATTTTTCATATGAAATGTGGACCTAAAAAAGGATATTTTTGAAAGAAGTTTTAAAAACAGGTATTTTTTAAATAAGTTTTAAAAAAAGGGTATTAGGTGTAATTTTGGGTCAAATATTAAGGAGGCCCACAGTGAACTTAGGCCCAATCGTTTTGGGCTTAGGGTTTAAGTTCAACTACATCTTCTTCCCCCTAAAAAGCTAAAACCCTGTCTTCTTCTTCTTCTTCTTCTTCCTCAGCTGAACCCTGGAGACCCTGCAATTCCTGTCTCACCAAACCCCCCATGAAATGAACACAACCCATTTCCCATTTCCCTTTTCCTATTTCCATCCCCTAAACCCTAATCCTGAACTCTTAAACCCTTTTCTCTCCTCTCTTCCCCTTTCGCCATGAGACATCTCTCGCCTAAAACCCCGTTTCTCCTCTCCTCCTCTGGTTCTTCTTCTTCTTCATCCCATCCACTTTTTCTTCTTCTCTCCAGTTACTCTTCTGCGCCCCATTCTTTCCCGAGGCGCCACGAAGAAGAGTCCCGAAACGTCAGAGTTTCGGTTTGGTGGGACTTTGAGAATTGCAATGTGCCTTCGGGGATCAATGTCTTCAAAATCTCGCACACCATCACTGCGGCTATCAGGGCCAATGGGATAAAGGGTCCTATTGAGATCACGGCTTTTGGGGACATGCTTCAGCTCTCCAGGCTCAAACAGGAGGCCCTTTCTTCCACTGGGATCAATCTCACTCACATTCCCAGCGGTTAGTTTTGATTCTCGTGCTTTTCTACTTTGTTTGAGTTAGAGACTTTTGGGATCGATCCGAGGCGGCGAAAGGGTATTTTTCGAATGATAATGGGCCGTTTGGTTCGCTTATTTGAATGTGTGTATTTGAATGGAAATTGTGGAATGTGTTATAATTGGAATGGGAGACATTTGAATGGAAAGAATTGTGGAATGTGTTGTAATTAGAATGGGAGCATTTGAATGAACCATTTATAAACACCTCCCCTTCTATTCTCATTCAAGACACAAAAAAACCATTCCAATGGATAACTTTTCGGATGGACCGTTTGAATGGAAAAACTGAATTGTTGAAACAAACATACATTCAAATGAATTTTCCATTCCAAATGGAATGGAATGGTTGAAACAAACGGGGCCAATGTCTCTTTGTTTGTGTTGAGATGAATTTAGTGTGTGGTGTAATTTCGAATGATAATGTATAGATGTGTATTTATTGTAATTTTGATATGTAGTTATGGTATTATGGAATTGGAGGATTCAAGTATGACTATGTGTGAATTTAGCAAAAAAGTTTCGACTCTGTGTGAGAAACTTATGTATAATAATCGGGTGGCTGCAACCGTATATTAGGTGGTTTGAGACTTCTAAATGGCTGATTTTTTTGGGGAGCTCTGGATGGTTTTTACCAGCTTGAGCTTGTTCGACTAAGCAGCCTACGTTTATTGTTGTTTAGTTTCTTCATTGTGTAAAACTATCAGTGACTTACTATTTGTGAAACACTAGCTGGTGAAACCAGAATTGGCTCTTATACAAAACATGGAATCAAAAAGAACTCTGGACGGCTCATACCAGCTTGAGCTTCTTCAGCATGAGCAGCTTATGTTTGTTGTTGTTTAGTTTCTTCATTGTGTAAAACTGTTAGAGACTAATTATTTGTTGAACACTAGCTGGCAAAACATGGAATCAAATAGAAATTGTTCTTTGTTCTGTATCTGGATTAGGAAGAGCAAACACATCGTCATGGTGTTCTAACTTATTGTTAAAAAATGACTCTCATATAAATGTTCTTTTTTTATGCAGGTGGGAAGAACAGTGCTGATAGATCCCTTCTTTTAAATCTTATGTGTTGGGTCTCTCAAAATCCTCCACCAGCACATCTTTTCTTAATATCTGGGGACAGGGATTTTGCTAGCGTTTTACACCGGTTAAGAATGAATAACTATAATATATTGCTGGCAAGTCAGGAAAGTGCTCCGGGTGTTCTTTGTAGTGCTGCAAGTATCATGTGGCATTGGCATGATTTGCTTCGAGGCGAGAACCTTACTGGAAAATACTTTAACCAACCTCCAGATGGCCCCTATGGTTCTTGGTATGGTCATTATAAAGTGCCTCTTCTTAACCCTTTCTCAGATCTTGAGCAAGCAGCATCTTTACAGATTGAGGAACCATCTGAGCCCAATACAGATGATAAGCCTCGTCCAGTTCCAAAGGCAGTTCTAAACAAGCTTCGTCAGATAGTGAACTCACATCCTAAAGGACTCACAATTACAGATCTTCGGCACGAGTTGGGAAAATGCAATGTGAATTTAGGTAAAGATTATTATGGATATAAAAGGTTTGTTCCATTTCTTTTGTCACAAAAGAACATTCTAAGGATTAAACATGAAGGTGATGGCCATTACATTATATTTCCCATCATCCAAAGATCTCCTGAAACACTTGAGGACAATACAGGTGTGTCCAGAGAAATAGCTGGTAACAATGAAGATGAGGATCTCAATTCTCCTTCAAAGTTAAGTTGTGATGAGAAATCTGTTAAAGATGGTGCAGAAAGGAAAACATTACCAAAATCCCTTGAGAAGCTTTCCATTAGTCCACCCACTGATCTAAATGTGAAAGACACATTGGGAAAAGCACATAAGCCTTCCGTTGATGAGAATATGACCAAAATGGTTCATAAACTAGAATCTGAGAGTCATTTACCTCCTGGGGATGAGAAGAATGCTGAAAGGGTTAAGTCACCAAAATCTGACAGTCATTTGCCCCCTGGAGAAGAGAAGATTATAGAAACGGTTAATGGACCAGAACCTAAAAGTTCTTTGTCTCCTGTATTGGAACAAGACACTCCATCTGAGGTTGGTTTTTTCAGAAAATTTTGGAGGGAATGGTTTGGAAATAAAAGTGGTGATTTTGATAATAAGACTTGCAATCAAGAAAAATCTGGTACTTCTGCTGATGGTTCTGAGGAGAAAAGTCACACTACTTCAGAGAAAGATTTTACTTCTGAGAGTAGCTCTTCAAAGGGAAAAGATGAGGAAAAACATTCAAAATCAACAGCTCCATTTGTTGATTCGGAGCCACCACCATCACATTCTTTGTCCTTGAATGAGTCAGCCCTGGACAATAGAACCAGTACAAGTTCTGAGACTTATGAGAATAAACCTGTTAGAAGTCCAGGGTTTCTTGATCGAGTCCGAAATTGGTGTAAATTTTGGAAAAGTTCCTCAGACTCTGATTATCTAAGTGACCGTTCCTCCGAGAGACCAAACCTCATAATCGGTCATTCTGAAGAGCAGAATCTTTTTTTGAAGGATTCATTTTGGACTAGTATGGAATCTTTTATGGAGACACCCAAAGGATCACTTCTTGTCTCTGAATCCAGGACCAGGTTATTTCACCTCTATGATTTTATATTTCTTTTTAACTTGTCTAGTATTTCTGATGTGCTTGACTCCACTTTCTTGTAGATGAATCTTGGCATATAGCGTCCTTTAAATTACTATACATATATTCAGTGAGAAAAACAAAATTCAGCCAAATTGCACAGTATTAAACTGAATACTACAAATACATTTCGTGAAAGATGTTTGGAATTGCAGGAATTGTTTTATTACCATTTATTTCACTTTCAACCTTTTGAAATCAGGAACCTGTGAATTTGCTTCAGTTAAGATTTGTATATATACTATGAATAAAGGCACCCCAAGAAAGCTTTGATGATTTTTGGTTTGCTTCCCCTCTCCCAACCTTATTTCTTCTTCCTAGGACCTGAACAGTCGCCCCTTACTGCTACACCAATATGCTATTATAATTCCATAAACATCTAGTAAGAAGCAATTATTCTTGACATTGTTCAGAAACTTTTAACTACTTACAAATGGAAAGGGAAAAGAAAAGAAGTGTCAATGTTCGTTGTTTCTGTCTAGGAGATGGCAAATTTGGAAGTATGTTCCTTTACCATGGAATTGAATTTTGTACTTGGTGTAGAAACTCCTTTAGCCTAGACACATGGTTGTAAAATGAACCAAAAAAGAATACAAGAGATGAACTTTTGTTTATAAATTTCTTTCTTTTTTTTTTCTTTCTTTTTTTTATAATAAGCTTTCTTTTTTTTTTTTTGGAAACAAAAAATAAGAGTGATAACAAACGCCAATGACTTAACTTTCCTCACTGCCTTATGATTGTATCATTTTGAATGTGATTTCTATGTTGTTAAGAACTTGATCATAATTATTGATCGTAGCTCAATAGAACCTGCTGTCCATGCTTTATTTCAGGGAACAGATGGCACACGATCTTCAAAGGGAAGGACCCTCATGTCTTCAGTCTCTTGGAGAAAATGATCTACTCCACTTGGTTGATTTATTGATATCAGAGAAGAACTGGGTTGAAGAATGCCCCTCAGAAGCTTTCCCTTTTAAACTCATCCGAGTTGCAAAATCTGAGAATGTTTCTCATGTAGATTCATCACCTTTCAACAAAAAAAACCTTCCGGTGCGGTCCAGGGATCAGGTATTAGCCGATTGTCAAAAGCTTGTCGACGAGATGCTGAGAAAGAATCCAAAAGGATTTTTTGTGGGTTTTTTTAGAAAACATTTCCTTGAAAGGTATGGATACCATATTAATTTGCAGAAGCTTGGTTTTGAGAAGTTGGCTTCCCTTTTAAATACACTGTCGGGGGTGAAAATAGAGTCCGGTTATGTAGTTCCTTCTGATAATACCCCAGGTATTATGAGCTTGGAAAGTACTGTCCCTGATAACCAAGAAAATCTCAGCCATACAGTAGCCTCAAATAGTGATACATCAAAGAAGGGTGATGGTTTTGACTCACTATGGGAAGAACTCGGGCCTGTTGCCTCATCAAAATCCAACAGTTTCAAGTCAGGATTAATGGTGAGGAAGAGTGCAGTAGAATCAGTCGAGAAACAGATGGATTTTGCTTATGAACCCGCTCTTTCAGATGATGAATTTTCTGATTCAGGAGATGCATCGACTGGGGTTGGAGCTAAAGGGCAAAGGAAGGCCGGACAGGTGAAGGACGGTAGCTCTCTTCTTCAGATCCTCGATTCTTGGTATAGTAGCAACGGAGGTGACGGTTGCAAGGACGAGACAGAGAATGTAAATGCATTACTTGATTTCTCAAAAGACACTGAAAAGTTATCTGGTTCGTCTGAAGTTGGTTCCAAGAGTGAATCCTCTTTGAAGAGTCAAGTAAAGAAGCAAAGGCCTCAGAAGAACTACTCTTTTGTTTCAGACCCGGTTAGTCATGACAATAATGAGAAGCTTGTTGATGGGATATTAGGAAACTTAAGGAAATCCAATGAGTCTTCCAAGAATGCAGAGGTCAAGGTTCAATGAGAGTGAAAGAACAAAACAGGCTTACAAAATGTTGGTATTTCTTATAAATGTTGGGAAACCTGGAATTCAGGTGGTTAATAATGTGTCGAAGAAAATTGTTATGGTAAATCTACTTGTCATTATTGTCTAGATCTAGGTTTCATTACTGCGTCTTCTTTTTTTTCTTCTTTTTTTTTTTAAAGTTCGTCTTCTTTTGGAAGACAATGGAGAATATGGAGAACCATTGGAAGGATAGAAAGAAGGAAAGTACTTCTGTATTTCTTTAAGATTATATTGTTAAATTGAGAATCAAATAGTAGATGAGTAGCTGAATAAGTACCAAATTTTATTTACCACTGATGTGACAATTTTTTGGCCACGCGAAGTTTTGAGCTAGTATTAGATTGTTGTATTTGATATTGAATGGTGAACAAACTTGATATTTTCAGTGATGTATTACTTGATCTTGTACTATGTTCTTATGGTCGACTCAGAGTCCAGGGTAGTAGTTTTTTTATGTAAAAATTTAAGAACGCTACCAACAGAATAGTGGGGATAATTTGTTTCTTTAACCATTGCGGAAAAGAATATTGCAAGTAAAAAAGGAAATTTATCTGAAAGAAAAATTTCAGAGCAAAATGGTGTTTGTATTTAACAATATAGGACTCTACGCTCTACCCTCATCAATGAATTTTGTTTCCCTTTTTTTTTTTCTTTGCTCTATGATAATTGAGGGCGAACTTACCATTGTTGTCATTAGCTTCCACAGTTTGCCCTTTTTTTTTAATTTGAATATTTTTTAGATCAAAAGTAGAAAATTACAATAAAGTAGAAAAATAACATAATATTAGTAATGGAGATTGCAACACTCCAGTAGCAAGACCACATTACCTATTGAGACCAACCACAGACTTCAAACAAAGCAATGAAGGGCCAGGAGGATAATAATGCGGTCTTCGCTTAGCTGCCTAGAGTACCAACTATGAATATTCTTACTTTACCTAGTAATAAAGGTCTCTCTACTTTGAAAAATTGTGATTAGCTAACTTGATAGGTGAGTTGGTCTTAAAAATTGTGCAATATCATTGAACTTGGTCTCAAAATTACTTTACCAACTCAACTCATTTGCAGGATTTATACAGTAAAGAAATAATAACACAAAAATACTTTTGACTTTTAACTTTTTTGCAAAAATAGGTCTAATTTTTGAATTCTACAAAATAATATTCTAGTATTAAAGAATTTTGCAAATTTATACCATTTGATGCTCGGTTAATTGATTTTAATAGTAAAAAAATAATAGTATCTTCGTTAACTTATTTGACCTTTTCTTTCAATTCTGATATGAACCCAAAGCCATAGAAGACGTTTTTCCTTCTTTTTCTTTTCTTATATTTTGTTTTTAGCATGTTTCATTTTTTTTCAGATGAAAGGTTTAAAAAACTAATTATAAGATATTTTATGATAACATATTAATGTTTAACTTTTCTAATAAGCTAGTGAGGGGTATTTTTGTCTTTTAACTTGTTCAAGTTACAAATTCGCAGGAATCTTAAATGTCGGAATATTATTTTATATAATTCAAAAGTTAGATTAGCATTTTCAAGAAGACAAAAGTTAAAAGTACTTTTGTGTCATTATCTCTAGAAAAAATTACTTACAACTACTAAACTGAGCCAAAAAGAAAAAATAATACACACTTTTTTGTAAAGAAAAAATTGTTCATAAAAATTAGAACTTTGGAACTTTCCAAGAGAAAGAATGAGACTCTTCTACTTGTCTGCAGTGAATTGATGTATAGGCCTCTTATAAAAATTCGGGCCTGAAGTCCAAGAAATTGAAAATTTTCAAAAAGGCTGAATTTTATAAAAAATCCTTAATCGAATTAGAAAAATATCACTTTTTAAAAAAAATAGAAAAATGTATTTTTAAAAAATATTTAGAAAAAATATGTCTTCAAAATTGGTATTTTTTAATAGTACTCTAGGTAACAATTTGAGATAACTAGTTTGGTTACCTTAAGCATCTCATCAATTAATAAAAGTGGTACTTTTAAAATATTTTTAAAAAAAGTATTTTTCTAAATAAATATAAGCTTTTTCATTTTTTTTTTTAAATTTATCATATATAATCAAATTTCATAGTTATTGGGCTTTGTATTTTTCCAAGTGTTGTTAAGCATCAGATCCTATAGTTTAATCATCACTTCTCCGAATTATCAACTTTCCCATGTATATATTTAGCCACCAAAATCAGCCAAAGGCCACATTATATATTCTTGAAGGGAGATCTTTAAATCATGGTTATTACTAGTTGAGTTGACAATTACATCAAAAGTGGCCTAGCTTGTAAAATCAATATAAATACATACATCAGCAGTACAATTTATTTTCAATTAGGTTTCATTGCATAGTTAGCAATCACTCGTCCATTTTGTGGGTGGCCTTCAATTACACATAGGGCCTTTATATATTTTGTTATATAAAAAGGATAACACTACATATCTCAATTTTTGTACCAACAGATGTGGCATATAAGTTATCACCATCTAATTGGTATGTTAAAACTTACTACAAATAGATCACTAATTGAATGATGACAAATCACATGCCATATGTGTTGGTA
>JXTC01000177.1:164571-221748 GCA_002914845.1 Trema orientale
CCTCATTGTTCTCAAAGGAAAAAAGCTGGAAGGTTAGGTTAAGTCAGGTTGTTAGAACTAGGTTTAGTTTTGTTTTTTGCTTTACTCGAGGACAAGCAATGTTTAAGTGTGAGAGTATTTGATGAGTGCGCATTTGAGCCTATATTTGATTAATCCTCCATATTTACTTTATTTGCTTTCTTGTTATTTTCATGTTTTTAATATTATTTTTGTGTTTATAGGTATTTTGGAGGTGAAAGAATGAATTGGAATCAAAATCAGGCGAAAAGGAGTTAAAAATGCAAAATATTGAAAATTCCAGAAGCCAATCGCGGAGCTAGAACCTTGGTGCCAGCTCTTGAGTCCAGAGAAGTGTTTGCAGCATTCTGGCACTGCTGTGCTAGAAGAAATTAGCAAACTTGTTTTTCAAATTTTTGATAAATTTCGACTTTAGGAAACTTCTCCAAACCTCTTCTAAGGCCACCACAACTATAAATAATGCTATCTAGAGTAGATACTGGCATTCTTGGACACACACAAAATCTTAAAACCTACAAGAGGAGAGAATCAAATAGGATATCATGAAGAGCTTGGAGGCGGAGAGTACACGCCAAAGTTGTCCATTGCACTTCTTCTTCCTTTTCCTTTGCTTTATCATTCTAGCATTATGTTCTTATTGTTTATTCTTGTAAATATGCTAGGTTAGGTTCTAAGTTAGATTGAAAGTGATTTCAAAACCCTAGACATGATTGCTAGTTGATTTTTTCAGATTTTATAGATATCAATTATTCATTCAAAATTATTATTATTTTTCTATGTTTCAATGATTAAGATTTTCTATCCTGATTTGTTTGGGTGCGCAACTATTTGAAACATGATAAATATCTATTGTTGGTTAGATTGCTTGATTCATATTTGTCATGATAATCTTACTGAAAGTGGCGAATCATGATTAATTAAATGAAGTTAATTAGTTGGTTAGTTGTGATGAAGAATAAGCTTTATGTTTAAGATAATCCGAGCTTATGTGATTATTACCTAGAACCAACTCATATTTCTTTACTTACTACATTGATTAGATATAAATAAGAGATCTTGTTCGATATTAATCTAATTGATATAATCTAAACAAAGAGCTTGTTTTGTTTAGTAAAAATCTAAAGAAAGATAGAGATATGACGAGCTTGTGTGCTATCTATTGTTGATAATTTTGATAAGTAATTGAATATAAGGTTTGGTGATTAATTAATAAGATTGTCTAGTGGTGGAGAATAATTTTTAATCCATTTTATTTTATTATTTTTGTTATCTTATTTATTTGCTTTTTTTTTTTTGGTTATGTTTTAATTCATTATTAGATAGTCCCATAAAAACTATATAATTGATAGCTTAGTTGTTAGACTAATTTCTCGTGATATTGACTCTTACTACTACTATATTAGGTAGTATTAGGTTTTACTCGATTTCACTAGATTAGTATTCAAAAATAATTAATTTAATTTGATTGTATTAACTACTGCTATTAGGTTGGCCTAACCTAACTTGATGACACACTTATATAGTTTTCTAATTCAAAATTTTCTTCGAATTCGAATTCTTTTTCTCTTTGATTTTGGTTTTTTAATTCATGATTTTTTTTTCTCATTTGAAAATATTATTATAAAAATATTATGTTTTTCCTTTCTATTATTACTTTTATTTTAACTAACATTTTATTTACATTAAAAGTTAAAAGGAGCAATTTAATTAGTATTTCACATGGTTTAGTGTTATATGAATTATAAGGTATCAAAAATTATGGAAAAAACCAAAGTGCCAAAAATTCTGGGAAAACCCGAAGTGCCAAATTATTTCTTCATTTATTCTCATCCAATAAAAGAAAAATTATTGGATGGGTTCATTTATTTATTTATTTTTTTTAATTTTAATGAATCGTTCGATAAACAAGAGCTTTCTTGTCGATTTTATCAGTTAATTAATAATTATTAGTCCGAGTCTTATTATATTTATTACTCTTGCTTTCAGTATCGATATTGATCTAAGTACCAATACTGATTTTATTTCTAAGACAAAAATAAAAAATTATCTAATCAAAATATTTTTTCTATACTAGATTTGTCTTTATATTTATAATATTTTCTTCTACTAGATTTTTTTTTATAGAGATATATATCAACATATTAAATAATCAAGTAAACAATTATACATATATATACAAACCATTTTCTAATATTTTTTTTTACTAAATACAGAATCACCAAAAAAATTGAAAATATATATCGAGTCAAATACATCAAAGTATGAAAGTATTAAGCTATTATAGCTAATAGAAACCCTAACACGCAGCTAATCTAAGTAACAGAAGAAATTAGAGATGTAAAGTGGGTCGGGCTGAGCCGGCCTGACCCATATGATAAGCTCATACGGATTTTGTACCGTGCCTAGGGCCGACCCACCTAAAATATGGGCCAGGCTGGCCAGTCCCTATTCTTATCAATGGGCCAGTACGGCCCACAAACCCAGCCCACATTTTATATGGACTTAAGTGGGTCATGCCTAAGTGGGCTATGCCTATGCGGACCGAATATAGGCTACCATATGGGCCCAATTTCGTTGTTATTCTATGCTTTAAAATATTAAATATGGACCTAAAACTCATTCATATTATTTTAAAATTTGAATAAATTGAAAATAAATAAAAATAAGTAAATAAATAATATTAAAAACATATAAATGAAAATATTTAATTAAGATTTTTAAAGATTTTAATTAAGAAATATATTTAAAATTATATTAGGAGGACTAATTATAGGCCTAATGTGGGCTGATAGAAAGGCCTATGACTAAGGCCCAACCCGTCCTCTACTACATGTAATAGGCCGATACAGGCCCACATAACGCGGGCATGAGCCGTGCCGGTACCATACTTTTTCTTCGGAATGTGGGCCAACCTACAAAGTCCGGGCCATATTGACATCTTTAGAAGAAATGAAAAATTACTACTAGTAGCACTTTATAGATTTAAGTTTTTACTTATAGCAGTTTTTATAATAAACTTCTAAATTTGCTCATTCCCATCATACTATTTGTCATTATCAATTGATTATTAACTAGTTTATAACTATAAACTATAGTTGAGAATTATACTTATCTACTAGTTGACTACTTTTTCATTATACTAGTTGATTGTTAACTGGTTTATAGTTATAAACTAGTTGAAAATTACATTTTTTTTAACTAGTTAACTATTTTCTCATTAAACTAATTGATTATTTACTAGTATATAATTATAAATTGGTTGATAATTACATTTATATACTGGTTGACTATTTTTCGCATAGATTAGTTGATTATCAACCAGTTTATAATTATAAATTGGTTAAGAATCACACTTTTCAACTAATTGACTACTTCCCCTTTAAACTAATTGAGACTTGCACAATATCTATTAATTGACTATTTTCCTACTAAGCACATTTCGAGCTCTTTATTAGCCAATATATAAGCAAACTTCGCACAAAAATTATCAAAAACACTTTACGAACATATAAAATTAGTTCATTCCAAGATATGCCCACGAACCCCAAAGAGCCAAATCTCAAAACACTAATCATCCCAATACGAACTCGATCACATCCAGCAGTTGGCATGAATTTATGATAACAGTTAATAATACAAACTAACACCACTTTTATAGATTATAAAACCCAAGTGTTTTCTCGTTTTATGTGTTCAAACTAACTGATATCGCCTATTCAATTTGGACAAACCTAAATTAAAGTGCCATTTTATCTTATACATACACACATATATATAGAACTAGTATAATATGTAATTTTTTTCATTCACTATCGGTAGGTACAAAATAAATCAATATATTTTAGTGTATTAAATATGAAAAATGATAATTTTTCAAATCAATTTCAAAATTCGGCCATTGTTTACAGTATTTGAGAAACGGCTTTTTTTCAAACCGTGGTCCAAATTTCGGTCATTAAGCCTAAAAGCTTTTTTTTTTGCCCCCATAACTTTCGGCCCTCATATTGGGATGGATCCTGGTTCTAAACCAAACGGGCCCATAGAAACCCTAATACTTAAGCCCTCTCTCGCTTTCTCTTTCTCTTTCTCAGCCTCAGCCGCCTCCCTCGCTGGACATAGCGCCCTTTAAATCTCTCTGTCGCTCGCACTCATAAACTCCCAACTCAAAAACTCACTCTCACCTCCCTCACAGCCTCTTTCACTCGGACACAATCCCTTTCACTCACCTCATCATCATCTCATCCTCACAAGGTCATATTTTTAGCTGAGTTTTATTATTATTATTATTACAATTTTTTTTGTGTTGAAGTTTAATCTTCTGTTTCCGATTTCGTGAGTGTAATTTTTTTTTTTATATTCTTTTTCTCTTTTCTTTCTCAAAGACTCTAAGAGCACCGATTCAAGGGCTCAAGCTGCAACGAATCTAGGGCTAAAATACTTATCAGACTTTTTCACTTGGTAAGAATCTCGTTTTCATAATATCTGTTATTTTTTAATAAATAAATAAATAAATAAATAAATGCTTGATAATGTAAGTGTTCGACTGCTCTCTGTTTTTCTTTTTTTCTTTTTTTTAAAAATTAATTTTTTTTCAGAGTTTGTGTTGGACTCGGGTGATGGATTGGGGTCAATAAATCTGGTCTTCACAATGTCTGTTTCGTGTAATAACTCGTCTAGTTAATGATGACAAATCTAAGGCTTGTTTCTCAAAAACATTCGCAGTGGCCGCCTAAGAGCTTTCGCCCTCGCCTGGCTAGAGAGCTAATGCTGCTTCATTCTTCCTTGGATGTCTGAAACCGAGCGTTTATCCGATTTTCCGAACTTATTTGTGTTGAATTTAAATTCCGGTCTTATATTCAGTTAAGTTGTCCCTGCAATATATCTTCATTTTGTCGTATGTGACAGTCTGTTTTGTACCTTGAGTTTTTTACTTTGACAGTATCTAATTGTCGTCGATGATGATAATCCGAAGGCTTGTTTCTCAGAAACATTCGCAGTGGCCGCCCAAGAGCTTTCGCCTTCGCCAGGCTAGAGAGCTTGTGCTGTTTTACTCCTTCCTTGGATGTCTGAGCCAGCTTTGTATTTAATATAACTCCGTTGACTTTTTAAATCTACTTTCTTTGTTACTTTCAGTATTAGAGAGAGAGAGAGAGAGAGAGAGGGGGGGGGGAACATATTTTCTCGACTGTTTCATTTTCATTAGGGTAATGATATCTGCTTGTGGGTGTGTTTTTGGGGACTTTTACGTCTGCCTCTTTAGCAGTGTTTCCGAGTGCTTTAGGGATGAACAAGTCCCTCACATTCAATCTTTATCCATCCTGTTCACTTTGTCAGCTGTCTTTTTTAAGTGTCTCGCTGATCATTTTTCGATGGAAAATTTCCGTAAGTTTTCTTTTGATCTTGTATCAGCATTGTTGATGATGACGATTTCTAAGGCTTGTTTCTCAAAACATTCGCGGTGGCCGCCTGAGGGCTTTCGCCTTCGCCGGGCTTGAGAGCTTGTGCTGCTTCAATCCTTCCTTGGATGTCTGAAACTGTGCAAATATATTACTTATGTAGCTCGAATGTTTGGGGCTGTCTGATAACCTTTTTTTTTTTTAAAAAAAGAGAGTTTTATGTTTACTTGATTAAAATTTTGAAAAACAGTGAGGAGAGTATGTTCACTAAATCCAATTTTGTTTTTTACTTTTTTCAATTTTTCATTAAAATTATAAAATTGTCAAATACTTTAGCAATTAACAAGTCCCTCACAATTATCATTATCCATTCTGTTCACCTTGCCGAGTAACTTCTTTTGTGTTGAAGTTTAATCTTCTGTTTCTGACTTTGTCAGTTTAATTTTGTTTTTCTTCTCTTTTCTTTCTCAGAGACTAATAAACTTCTCAGTGTTTTTCACTTGGTAAGAATATCCTTTTCATAATTTATTTATTTACTTTTTTTTAAATTTTTCTTTCAATTGTTGCACTGTTTTTTTTAATTGTTAATATGAGTGCTTAATTAGTGTTTTGTTTTATAATTTTAGTACTTGGTTTGACTTCTTTTGTGTTGAAGTTGATTTTATTGTACCTAATTTGATTTTTATTATGAACACAGGTTGTTTTGGACTCTGGAGATGGATTGTCAGTTGTTTGTTTCTGTGTGTAATTTGTTGTTTCGTGTAATTACTCCTCAAGTTAATGATGACAATTCTAAGGCTTGTTTCTCAAAACATTCGCAGTGGCCGCCTAAGAGCTTTCGCCATCGCCTGGCTAGAGAGCTAATGCTGCTTCATTCTTCCTTGGATGTCTGAAACTGAATATTTATTGTCAGTAGTTTGCATATAGAATGTAGCTTATTTGTATTGGTGGTAAATTTAAATTCAGTCCTTTATTCACTTACGTTTCCATGAAATTTCTTCTTATAAGAGTGGTGGTCTTCTTTCTGTCAATGTTTTTGAAAATTTTATTGTTTAATTGGCAGTCTGTTTGTACCGTAAGTTTTACTCTTTCAGTATATAATTGTCAATGATGATAATCCAAAGGCTTGTTTCTCAAAACATTCGCAGTGGCCGCCCAAGAGCTTTCGCCTTCGCCAGGCTAGAGAGCTTGTGCTGTTTTAATCCTTCCTTGGATGTCTGAGCCAACTTTGTCTTTAACTTCATGGACCTTTTAAATGTAGTTTCTTTGTCACTTCAGTATGTGGGAAGACATATATTTTATGATTTGTACATTGATTGTTTAGTTTTCTTAGGGCAATGCTATCTGCTTGTAGATGTGTTTTTGGGGACTTTACGTCTGCCCCTTCAGCAGTGTTTTTGAGTGCTTTAGGGATGAACGGGTCCCTCACATTCGTCTTTATCCGTCCTGTTTGCTTTGTCAGCTGTCTTTCTAGTGTCTTGCTGATCAGTTTTTGATGGAAAATTCCGTAAGTTACTCGTTTGATCTTGTATCAGCATTGTTGATGATGACAATTTCCAAGGCTTGTTTCTCGAAACATTTGCAGTGGCCACCTGAGGGCTTTTGCCTTCGCTAGGGCTGAGGGCTTTTGCCTTCTCCTGTCCTGAGGGCTTTTGCCTTCGCCGGGTTTGAGGGCTTTCGCCTTCACCGGGCTTGAGGGCTTTTGCCTAAGCCGGGTTTGAGGGCTTTGGCATTCGCCGGGCTTGAGCCTTCCTTGGTTGTCTGAAACTGTGCATATTTGACTGCCCTTGAACTAGAAGGTTTTCTTCTGTGTAGCAATGGTCACAAGACAACAGATTAATATTTCATTTTTACTTTTGGTCCCAAGATTTTTGGTGTACATGGGAATTTATTTGGATTCTGATTATAGTTGTTTGTGGCAACTTATATGGTTTTATCAGTATGTTTCTAGCTGTTGCTATTATTAAAACTCAGTTTTGGAGAACTTTTAATGCGTTTTAATAGAAACCTTCATTTTTTTTTTCATCAATGCATTTCTCGATCTTCTCAGGGAAGATCGAGATTTGGGTTGTCGAAGTTCTTTATAATTTTTTATTGGTATCTCACTGCATGTAGTTTACTTATTTCCAATGTGTCGGTTTACAAGCACAGCATTCCCATATTCACATATTTGTTCATGGTGGCCATCAATTTTTTGTTTTTATGTTTTAAAGAGAAATTATGCTTGGTTTC
The DNA here is from genome assembly GCA_002914845.1 of Trema orientale. NCBI lineage: Eukaryota > Viridiplantae > Streptophyta > Magnoliopsida > Rosales > Cannabaceae > Trema > Trema orientale. Next base: position 172,218 of record JXTC01000177.1, read on the forward strand.
TTTCTCCTCGATATTGCTTTCTAAGACTTGTTTATAATATGAATATGAATAGTTTTAAGCTTTATTAGTCAAGTAAACAGTAGAATAATATGGGCTTGCTCATTGACTTTATATACCTTTTTCATTTCAGTTTACGTTTTTCAAATCAGGGAATTCACGACTTATTTTGAACTTTGGGATGGTATGAATATGCATACTCACGAATCTGGGCGTATGTATATTCGTGTATCCTTATATATGGCTAATTTTCCTAATTTTGACAATGGGTCTGCTTTTTTTTGTGGAAAGGGGAATTCGATTGTCTTAAAAATGCATTTTCACGCTTGATATCAGCAATTTTGTATTTGAGGTTTTCTATGGTTGGAACGGGAGCATCTGTGGAAATTGTAGCTACGGGTGCACGGTTATTCAATGGAAGAATAATGATTCAATGTATGCATAAAATCTCAGCAAGTTCAATTTTTGCCTTTGTATTCGTATTAACCAGAACGATGGTTTCTTGGTAATTTGTCTTTCGTCTTTTACATCAGTGGAAGTATTTTCGGAATTTTTTTGATTTTTTTCTTTGAGATAAACTTAATTTTTGTGCTGTCTCTTACATGATGGTTATTTTGATTGAAAACTGTTAATAGTCCTTAATATATTCGATGCATGTTTGTGGATGGTGGAATTGCCTTAAGGACAAGTCTGCACCAATGGGCTTCAAGGAGTTTGGCTAGCTATAACTGGGCAATTGGTTAAGGACCTTTCCCTGATCTTTTTTTTTTCAATATCGTTTAAAGAAGAACTAAGTTTGAGGCAGACATGTATGTTTTCGAAGTGGACTTGATACATATGAAGAGGCGTTTTGCAAGAGTGGCACATAGCTTTTTGGCAGCTTACCCCAACTTTTTTTGTTCTGTTTTTCGGAGTAAGATTTGACGTTTATTGAGAACTAGTCAGTCAGTCTCCATGTTAGGGTCCACATAGTAGTGGATTGAGAGAAACTGAATGTATTTGCCGTGATTCTAGTATTACCATATACATGATGCTATGCTAGAACGTTCTTTATCTTATGTTTTGGAGATACAGTCTCCAACTTTTTCATTAAATGACCCTTATACTGACGGGGGTTTTGCATTTGTCTGTAAATGCTAGCAAAATGAATAGGTGGCCGAATGATATTCATTACAATTATTAATATTTTGACATGTCCTGTTTTACAGTTTCTTATGTGGACGTAGTTCTTTGTAGTCTTTAAAAATGTTTTGCTCCGAGTCCGAAAGTATGCGTTCGGAACAAGAAACGACTATAATAAAGTTTTTTTTTTTGAGGGAAAAACGATGAGGTAGATTAAATAGGTAAGATCAGACAATACAGTGTTAGAGATACATGGTGGAATCTTGTTCAACCAAACACAATAACTAGGAATACTAAGAGCAAAATGAGGCGGCCATGTTACCCGACTGTGGGGTAAACTTGCACTGAACATCTAGGTAATAAAGCAAAACATAGGTGTCTTCAATGATTGGGAATTCCACAACAAGCGGGTTGCGAACTTGGATAGCTGAGTCGACGTTCTTTTCGTCCGTCTTGAGTTCACTGATTGGAATATATGTTTAGATAAGACTACTTTAACACACTTGTGGTTTTCTTGGATCAAGATGCCTATACCGATGTAGTCTCCCTGTTGAGATACCAGTACGTCCACATTCATCTTCAAGGAGTTTAGAGGAGAAGGCTGCCAGACAGTTGAACAAGCATTACTCAACTTCAGAGACGAAGAGGAAACGTGAAATTTCTTATACTCGGCCAACCAAAGTTCGACATCTTCTAGAACAACATGGGAGTCTTCGTCGTGCTCTTGTGAATAAGCAAATTTCTGTTGTACCACACACCCTGTAAGCAACCACACACCAAGTTCCTTGGACAGAAACAAAAGTAGATCTTTCACTTTGTGACCTTTGAACCAAGCCGTTGTCTCTTGGAACAGGGTAATCTCGCAGCACTCCATGGCAACAGGACACTCAAACAGAGCATGAAAGGTGGTCTATCATCGTCCTGACACAGGGGACAACTAACAGAGCAATTAATTCCTCTTTTGTGCAGGTTTACTAAGGTTGGTAAAATGTTCTGAAAAGCTCTCCAAATGAAAAGACGAATTTTGCTTGGAATTTTTAGTCCCCATAACAAAGTCCATTTCCGATCTGCCGTTGGATTCGAAATTTCAGCTTCTTTTCGAGCCTTCATTATAATTTTGTCCCTAAATTTAATGTGAAACTCCCCGAAACTTCATAGTGCCAGATTATTTTATCCTCAATACTAATGAAACTTAGGGGAATAGATAGAACAGTAGGGATGTCAACTTCCCAAAAAACATTGCAAACCTTTGCTTCATTCCACACACCGAGAAGGAGAATCAAATCTTTAACCAAAAGATTTCTCATGGTCGAGTTTGGAGATGTTATAGGTTCAAACTGAGTAGGTCGAGGTAGTCACTTATCTGAGAAAACTTTGACCTTGTCGCCTGTTCCGACCTGCCAGCGTAGTCCCCGAGCAAGAGCCTCTCTACCCCAGATTAAACTCTGCCAAATTGCACTTGAGCTAGGCTTAAGAGAAGCATCCAAAAAGTCGAGAACCATTAACCAAGTTCCAAGCTTGCTTTGCCAACAAAGCTTGGTTGAAAGCAACAAAACCTTAAAACCCAGCCCACCATTTTTCTTACTAGCACACAAGCGATCCCAGCTCCACCAATGAAGGTGCCGTTTTTCGGGATCCTTAAGAGGGATCTTGAATAAACTCATAGTATAGGTCAGGATAGATTGCACCACAGCTTTGATTAGAACCTCTTTCCCACCGATAGAAAATAAACTGCCTCGCTAACTCTCGAGCTTTGACGTAACCCACTTTTTGATGATGGAAAATGCCATTTTCTTGTTTCGACCCAGGAAAGCTGGAAGACCAAGGTATTTATCATAGGGTGGTGCCTCCCCTAAACCGAGAGTGTTGAATTGACTGGCGATTGTTTACTTGCACGTTTGGACTGAAAGAGAGGGCTGACTTCTGGAACTTAATAGATTGCCCTGATTCCCGCTCGTACTTCTTTTAGGATCCTTTGGGTTTCTGTTATCTTAGATAACTGAGCCCTGCAAAACAGTAAACTATCATCGACCAAAAAAAAAAAAAAATGAGACGCAGAGGGGCCTCTTCTAGAGTATTTGATCTTGGTTAGGACATCTTGTTCTTCGGTACTACGAATGAGAGCTGAAAGACCCTCGACACATAACAGGAAGAGGTATGGGGAAAAAGGACATCCCTGTCTTAATCCTCTCGTTGGTATAACTTCTCCGTTTGGTTTTCTCGCCACCATGAAATAGAACCGAGTGGTCGTAACACAGTCCATTACCATAGAGATCCAATCGTTCATGAACCCTATTCTTCGCATGACTGCTACCAGAAATTTCCACTCCACCCGGTTGTAAGCTTTACTCATATTAAGTTTCAAAGTCGTCTATCCTCTTTTCTTCCTAGTTTTCTTCCGCATGGAATGCATGGTCTCAAAAGTAGCAATAATGATATCCGTGATTTGACGACCAAGAACGAAAGAAGCACTTTGAGATTCATCAATGATATAAGGTAAAATAGATTTGAGCCGGTTTGCTAAAGTTTTGGTTATCATCTTATATATCACATTACATAGGGTGATCGGACGGTAGTCGGACACCTTGTTTGGAGATTTGGTTTTTGGAATGAGGACCAATACTGTTTTATTCAAATCGGCTATAGATTGATCTCCTTGAAGAACCTTCAGGCAAATCATCACTACCGTATTCCTAACAATGTCCCATTATTTTTGGTACAAAATTGTGTGAAAACCATCGACCCATGGAGCTTTCGTACTATCCATATTAAACAGAGCTTGGCAAATTTCATCCGCCGAGTATGGGGCAGTGAAAGAAAGGTTCGTATCATTTGTGACCCTTGGTCGAATGTGTCTCATGACCGCACTGATGTCTTCCTTCCTAGGATTGGAGAAGTAGAATATTTCCTTGAAATAGGCTTCGATGATGCGGACTAAGTCTTCATTAGAGGTACACCGACCCCCCCTCTCCGCGTGTCTTCCAGACTAACTATAGTGTTCTTATTTCTCTGGTTGTTTGCTTTTGCATGGGAAAAGGTGGTATTTTAATCTCCACCTTTCAGCCATTCTAACCTTGATCTTTGTTGCCAATACTTCTCAATCAACAAAAGCCGGTCTCTGTCCTTCTCTAGCTTCCGAATCGCCTCCATAGAAAATGAATCTCGGGGCCCATTATAAGCAAACTTCAGCTCCTTGTCTATAGCTCTCACCTTCCTTGTAATATTTCCGAACTTTGATCCACTCCATCGTCTAAGGTCAGCTGCACATCGCTCAAGCTTGCATAACAACTCTAGAAGCCTAAGCCAGACTTGATGAATAATCTGAGAACATTCTTCCTCTCTAGCGCAGAATGGCTCAAATTTGAAGGGACGAGGAACCGACCGCTCCACTACCATCACATTCTCCCCATAGTTCAGAACTAACTGGATTGCTCTGTGGTCAGAGCCCCAGTAGTCCAAGTTGAAAATCCTAGCAGAATCAAGCTAGTCTAGCCTCTCCTGTATATCGTGATGGTCTGCCCGCCTACTATCCAACTTGAGCTTCGCCCAGAAAAACCCAAATCCTGAAGATTGCAATCATGGAGGGCTTCACCAAAGCACTGTATATCATTACAGTTTTTATCATTGCCACCAAGCTTCTCATTCCAGTGTAGAATCTCATTGAAGTCCCCGCCGCAAACCCAAGGAATGTTTCAGTGGGAGCTAAGACGGCGGAGGAGTGCCCAAGAGTGATGGCGTTGATTTCTGTCTAGTGCCCTGTAGAACCCGGTAAATCTCTAAGCCGAAGAGGTCCCATTCCTGATACAATGTGAAAACTTGAAAATTTTCTTAAATTAACATACCAGTCTTTGTTCCAAAATAAAGCTAAGCCACCACTACGACCCTTGCTATCTACAACAATCCCATTAGAAAAACCCAACGTACCTTTTAATCGAACCGCACTCTGGCCCCAAAGGCGCGTCTCAGAAAGGAACATAAGCGAAGGCGAGCTAGCATGTACAAGGCTCCGGAGCCATTGTACTGCCCGGGGGCTCCCTAGACCTCGGGCGTTCCAGCTTATAATGCTCATCGAGCCAGGTGGGACTGCCCTACAATCTCCGCTGGTCCAAAAATGTTTGAAACATTGCCAGAGCAACTCTTTTGGGTTGCTCACTGTTCACATATGTTTCTATGTTCTCTGTCTTCCTTTTATCTGCTGGTGTCCGAATAGTTGAGTGGTTGTCCAACGTACTTTTCTTATTCGCCCATGCCACTCGTTTGATGTTCTTCTTATGACTCTTGCTTTGATTGTGGCTGTCCCTGATGCGAAATGGAACTGGACCTCATGACTTGGGCTTTCCTTTTTTGTCACATCTGCAGAGACCAATATTGGGCTTTCCTCATCTGGACAAAGATCTTAATAAGTGTTAAGAACCACGTGGGGGGTCACATGCTGTGGAGGGGAAGGGCTGACCTGCTGAGTAGTTGTTACGTTGGAAGCTTGATGATCCTGGTTTGAATTATCTTCTCAGGTAAGAGTAGTTGAGAGACCATTAAAAATCAGTTTTTGACTGGCATACATAGGCAGGTGGTTCCCATTGTGTAGCTGGCCAAAAGACTCCCACCCAGTTTTGAATTTCAAATGCGAAGCAATAGTGAAGGCTGAGCCCTGACCTTTCGGCATCGACGAGACATTCCTTTTGGGACGAGCTTGATGGACTGAGTTGTGGACATTCGAGGCTTTGAGCCAATCTCCAAATTAAAGGAAAATCGTCAAAGGTAATCTGTAGGAGAGCTTCAGCCGCCATACATCCTTAGCAACGTGGTCGACGGCACCGCAGACATAGCAGAAGTCGGGTAATTTTTTCGTATTTAAACTCCACCCCATATTAATGGACCGTCGAAACCCATCCGGACTTTTGAACCACGCATAAGTGGTAGCGAGATATCCACGATAACCCGAACTCGCAGATATTGGCTCCAACAACGACCATTCTTGTCAGTTTCGACTTCAACGCACCGACCGATCTTGTTTCCCAAGAAACGACCCACTCCTTCAGTTATACCATATAGGTGAAGGTTAAACATGCGTACCCAAAATTTTACAAAGCAGAAAATATCTTTTCCCGGGCTTTCTTTATCATCAAACTCCTTCAAGACCAATAACGATCGATTAGTGGAAACACCATGGTTCTCCCTCCACAACCCTCTACTTTTCACGTTCACGACCAAACGAGAAGACGAACATGTCTGGTCCGATCTTCCGTATTTCCAAGCCTCGCTCCACCTTCCAAGCTCTCTCCATTACTTCCTTGAAAATCCTTTTGTTAAAAGGTTTTTTTGTCAACACCTTGCCGACCAGTCCAGACTGCAAATCGTCAACACCTTTAGATAATAGGGAGTCGTCGAGGATACCTTCCTCCTCTTCATTAATTCTAAGTGAATTCCAACGCCCCACAATGTCATCCATAGTTAAGAAAATCAGGGACGAAAATAGAAGATAAACAGGGATATGAGAGTCACCGGGACTCAACCACTCACATAGGAGAACCTAGAGAGAGAATCCTATATCAAAACATGTACTCTTTTTAGAGTTGATATGATAAATTAGTGGGTTTTTTTTTGGTTCTCGGTTAAGTAGCTAAAGTCTTTGGTTTGGAACTTCATTGATTTGTTCATATATGTTTTGTATATGGATTTATGCCCCTTTTTCAGTAGCTTTTCTATGATTGTTATTTTTAATGGTTCTTTTTGTTTAGGATCGGCGTGAAAATAAAACAAACGAGGATTTATTTTTAGCTATATCAAGTAGGATAAAACCTATTGTAAGTCCAGCTAGATACACGAGTTCTATTGATTTGTGCATGCAATCACGTATTACGATTCACGAGCACAAAAGTGAATGGATATATGTAAATTTGGCGATTTTCACTCTCATGGGCTGAGAACAGTTAGTGCGGAAAACTAATATGAAAGGCACCATTACCCAAAATCTGTTGTGTGAATGAAATGGCTTGTTTGTTATGACATTGTTGTGCGTACAATTAGAAAACATTCTAAATTCAGTAATAATAATTTTTTAAAAAAGAACTGTAAATGAAATACATCTGTATATAAACGTTTCCACGTTTGGTCTCTCTCAAAAGTCAAACTACTCAAAAACATACATCATGCAGAAAATCAGAGACTACAAAATCCATAATTGTATACTACAATATTACAATTACATTGCCAAGTTTTGTCTCGCTCAAAACATAAATGAACACCTCATAAAACTTACATTGTGCGGAACATCAGAATGTCAACAAAATCCTAAAATTATACATTAAGAAAAAAACAAAATTAGAACCAAATCAAGGAAAACCAGAAAAGGGGGAAAAAAAAAAAAGTGGTCCCAATCTTATCCTAACGTCTGAAATAAATAAATAAAGATACATGCACCTGCACATGTTGTGCCGAGCCCACTCATTGAATCGGAATTTAGTGTTTTTTTTCTTTTTCTTTTTTTTTTCCCCTGGAAAGAGCCACTAGTTAATATTAATTTCTTGATGGTTAAAATTAGAAAAAGATGATGAAAATTGTTGACTTAACTCCTCCCAGAGGCCCACGAATGTTGCAATAAAGTAGAAAAATAAGATAATGTTAGTAATGGAGATTGCAACACTCCAGCAGCAAGACCCCATTACCTAATGGACCAACCACATCCTTCAAACAAAGCCCACAATGGGGCCCACTCCCACCAGTCCATGGGCCCACTCCAAAAATCCATTGACCCTTGAATTGCGTTAAGAAGAAACAATATGCGTCTTCATCGGAGCCATTGTCTTATCCAAACCCAAAAAGGAAATTTTCTCGTTATCCCCAAATTTACCCCAAAAATTCACTTGCAATGACATAAAAGCCCTCCACTCACCAAGTCATACGTAGTATGTACACGTTGGCTCCATTCTCACCAGACACTTTGTATATTCTCAAATTAAGCAAATTTTCAAATTTTCTTATTAAGCAAAAGAGAAACTAGGGGGTAAAAAAAAGAAAGTACTTTTTTTTTTGGCCTAATAAAAAATGTAATAGAAAAAGATAAACCAGTATTAAGTCTTTTTCCCTTTTGTCTTTTTCCCTCTCTTTTTTCCACAACTGAGGAAAAAAAGAGCATGTGTTGTCACCAGTGCCTGCCCATAGAACCACCACTTGCACCTTTGTTCTTGGGAAAGAAGCCAGTCTTTGACTTTGGTTTTGGGATCTCGTGGATGTCCATCACTTGGATAGTTCTTTGCTTTTTAGCTTCAAGTAACCAAAGCACAAAGCAAATATTAACAACAATCAGTACAATCCAATGTAACTTAACAAGAACAATAAATGGTTAACAGCCAAGAAAAGAAACAAGCAAAAGCAAACCATTTTCAGCTTCTTTGTAGTTTGCTTGAAGTCGTTTTCTCGCAGAAGCCAGCTTTTCCAAGTCAAAATTACTCTCCTTTTGTTCCCTTTGTCTCTGCAGATAGTCAAAACAAGTTAAAAACTCAGTGAAGATGAATGTGAATCATTAAATTGTCACTTCTGAAGTTTTACTAAATGAACTTTCACAATGTTCAGCACCTGAGGGGGTAAGGACTTACACCTCTACTCAAAACTAGGCTAAGATAAGTATTTGGACGAGTTGAGTTGTGTTTCTAATGTTTTTCGAAATTTTATATTTTCTTCCTCCAAATTTCAGCATCCAAACATAGAGTTAGAAGACTCTAATTTGGAATCCATACATTTTGAGGAGCTGAGTGAGGCTGTGGGACTGATGGAGTCGCTGGTTTTGGTGGAGCTTCTCTCCTAGGAGGGACTGCTTTGGGCTTGCGTTCGGGTTCCGAATTCTTGTCCGACCCAGAACTCCCATCTGTGTTGGCAAGAATTCAAAAGGTATAAAAAAAGAAATCCAAGATGGGTTGGATTGCAAAACAAGAAGTAAAGATGAAAGTATGAACTCTGGAATCTGGAATCTGATTCTACTCACTATGTGGATTAGGAGAGTATGCGAAATCAGGAACCTAAGAACAAAATCCAAAGGGCACAAAGAATATTAGAAAGCATGACTACAAAGACAGATTTTCTCAACTTTGTGCAAGAAAAAAAGAAACCAATCAACTAAGAAAAGGGATTCCTTCAACCTGGTGATGTCCATTTTGGGGAATTTTCTGTGGCGGCGAGTCTCCATCTGTAACCAATCAAATACCAAATTAAAACTCACTAACTTATGATTCAAGTTCTAAATTAAATCCTAAAAGAGAAACCAAAAAAGGAAGAGTTGAATCGTACCCATGATAGCAGAAGCATGTTCACCAGGTTGATTAAATTTCACCCATTCATCCACAATATCCTTCCATTTCCTGAGAAACAAACAGCCTTACAATCAATAAAGAAACAGCTCTATAGCTCACACTAGACCAAAAAAAGGTTCCACTTCCGCCAGTCTTGCTAATCAAAACCTGACAAGTTGCTTCACCAATCTGCGAACTTCATTCGACGAATGCTTCCTCAACCGATTCACATGTCTACCAATATCAGTCTCCTACAAATTATAATCAAAACAAAACCAAAATTCAAGAACATTAACAACAAAATTAGACTCATAAAATTAAATTCGTGTCCATGAAGACATTAATAACAAAATTGGCTATGAAGAATTACCCTTAGAGCTTGAAATGTTATATCCATGTCTGCAAGAGTTTGAAGCAATCCCACCAAGCTATCTTCGGACTACATAATAATCCAAACAGAATTAGACCCATAAAAGCTTCAATCATAAACCATATAATCAAAGATTAAATTCACCAAAAATGTAAACCTGGTCAGGATCTTCAAGATGCTCCTTGATTTCTAGAACCCTCTTCTGCTCATCATCGAACAAACCCCCATACGGGTCTAATCTCCCGTCTTCGTTATCCTCATCTTCTTCGCCACCGACCGACCGAGGCGTCGCCGGCGAAACCCTTTCTTTTCCGGCCGAAGCTTTCGCGTCCCGATCGTATTGCCGAGGAGGAGAATGACTGCTCTGATCGGCGTCGAAGCTCCGGAACCCAGCAGTAGTAGTAGTAGCACTAGCAGGAGCCGATGAAGTTGCCGTCGCCGCGTAAAGCCTCTCGACGATACCGTCTCGCCGCTTCTTCAGATCGCCGCCGTAATCCATGGAAGCCACGGCGATGGCCGTGTCGATGAGAGTCCACACGTCCACGCCGGAGCTATCTAGTATCGTACGCAAGTCATCGTAATCCATATTCTGAAGAAAAATCAGGGCGACCCTGATTGATCAACAATGGCGGAAAACTTTTCCGAGTGTCCAAACAGGACCGTGAAAGACTTTAATCCCAAATATCACAGTTATCGAGGGAAGATTCTCAGATTCTGAGATGAAAACAGCCCGATCTACAAGCTGAAACGTGGTCGTAAATCAATGAGTAACCCAACTCTCTCTCTCTCTCTCTCTCTGTATCTATCTATCTATCTATCTCTGACATAACCAATCATGACAAACCCCCAAAAAACAAAATGAAAGAAAATCCAAAACCCGAAAATGCTAATAAGAAAAGGAGGAAAACCCAGATCTGAAAATCCGGGTCCTAGCCCGAAAAGTCGTCGTCTTCTCAACTTGGGCGAGAAAATATTGAAAACCCAGGAAAATTTTCCGAGAAAGCTGAAATGGGTCACTGGAATCTACGTGTAAAGCCTCCGATTCCTCCTCTACGCGTCGATTAATCGAGACAAACGAAGGTATGATACCAAGACAAAAAATTAAATTAATTTTTCTAAATGAAATGTTAATGTAATGGTTTTTGGTTTTTGGGTTTTGCTGAGCTAAGGAGCAGCCACCATGATTTTGTTTTGATGCTCTCTCTCTCTCTCTCTCTGAAGAGCAGGTTTTGGTTCGTTGTGGGTTATGGGGGAGAGAAGTGAGAGAGAAAGAAAGAGACAAAAAAAAAAAGATAGGAAGAGGGAGAAAATTGAGAAATAACGAAAAATAATGGGGATAGCTTTGAATATTTCGTAACTGGTGGGAATATTTTTTTGTGCGTGTATTGTTTGTGGAGGATGAAATTGGAAATTTGCTATTTCCCGCTTGGCCTTTTGCTTTCTCCAATGCCCCAAATTGATGTTACTCACTAATTATGTTAATTTTCTTCGAGTTACCAAATTGCGCGTGATTTGTTTAATTAAAAACCCTATATGTTTCTAATTTAATGGACCCCAAAGTCTAATTCCCACTGCTAAGTTTAGCTTTTTATATGTTCAGCTTTCCATAAGAAACTTATCTGGAGTTCTCTCTCAAAAAAAAAGAAACTTATCTAATTCAAATATTTAGCCAGGGATTATTTTGCAATATCTTTTGTTTATTTGTTTATATTTCCTTTTGAAAGTCACCTAAGTTTGTTTTAGACATTAAACAAAAAAAGACATAAATTAGTTTATTAAATTGTAATTATCGGGTTAGTTTATTTTGCTTATTTCCTTTTAATGTAAATGGTTTAATTGGGGGAAAAAAAATGTATGGAAGATATTTATCTTTCACTTTTTTTTCCCCGATCTATATGGAGTAATCTGTCTTCTAAATCTTAAAATTATGTATTCACAAGGTAAAATTGGGATTATAGAGAGGAAAAGAATTATAAAATAGAAGAAAAGAACAATCACAAAAGAATGAGAAGTTTGACCAACAGCTATAATTTCTTTGCTTTGACAATGGAAAGAAAAATAAATAAATAAATTGCTTTGGTACATAATTAAGAGCAAGAATTAAAATATCGGTGTCAATATCGATGTAGAGATTTTATTTTACGGATATTGTCGATGTCGAAGATATTCTGAAAAAATATTAAAATTTATCTTAAAACTCAAAATTTTTAAGAAAAATTCTAAAAAATGCTAAAACAAGTGATATTACATAATTTATACAAGTTTTTATTAAAAAACAAAACTTATTTATACTTTATAAGACAATAAAATATACGTATATAGTAGAAAAACAATCGAATTTTATTGTGTAGAACAATTTTAAAATCAGAATATATATCACACTATTTTATTTAATACATCTCATATAAATATCTTACAAATTACAACTAGTTTTAAATTACATTGAAAATAAATAAAAATTATTGATAATATAGAACAGTTCAAATACATTCAATACTAAAACGAGTTTCAATGAGGTTGAAAGTTATAAGAGAAATTTTCGTCTTGGTACAAAATTTCTTGGTACAAAATTTATTTCAAAGATTATGAGAGTCATTTATAGAGATTCCAAAATAATAAATACAAGTAGTGCAAATATTTTCATTAAGTATAAGTAATTTCAAAATTTTGTCGATAAACTGTAAAGAGAGAACTATGATTTAATTTTGTATTCTTTACTACCATTTTCTATAAAAAAAAAAGGGAAAAAAAAGGACTTGGAAAAAAATTCGACATTTCTGTCTACATTTCAAAATGTCGATGACATTGTCGCCACAATATCCATAAATATCTCAATATTAGCTTATTTTTTACCGATATTTTACCAATATTGACATATCCTCGACATTGTCGACAATTTACGGATATTTCACAGATACACAGGAAAAAATATCTTTCTACCCCATATCGATGTCGAGACTTTTAAATACGGATATTGTCGCGACAATATTGACAAATGTCGTGATATTTTAATTCATGATTAAGAGTAAACTAATACCACGAGATACACTAGTGTTTACGCAGCATCATATGAGATAATACTAAGATTTTATAATGAAAAATTTGGAGGAATACATTTTTTAAAAGTGAATTTTGAATAAAGGCTAAGTTTAAAACTCCTTACAAAATAGTCGTTTTATATTATTGTTGAGTATTATATTGAGCGTAGTCAAGTATGTAACTGAATATAGTTGAACATTGTCGAGAAGAATTATTTTGTAAATAAATTAAAAATATATGCATTTTTACAAGAGGCTCTTTTGCCAATTAACTCATTCTATAATATGAACTTACGGTTGACTTGACATTTTAGTAAGTCTTGCTGAGATTTCTAGTCTCCTATTAAATTAATAGTTAATTGAAGATGTATGTTAAATATAAAAATAAGGATTTTGTGTAGCTTAAACTCGAAACTTTTACTATTTTACCTCTAAGTTTCAAATTTCCAAAAGAAAATACCCATCACATCAATTTTGAGCAATTTATCTTATGGAAAGACAAAATTGTCCTTTATATCATTACTATCAAACAACAAAATAAACGAAATATTAATTAAATCATAATAAAATTATATTAAACTTAAAAGAAACAAATAATATGTAGAGAGCAATGTTATGAAAGAAATATAAACTTATAATATGATTTTCGTGTTTAAAAACAATTATTAAAAAAAGCTTACTTCAGTTTCAGGGTTAAATGAGAGGTAAATTTAAACCTTTGTGATATAATTTTACAAAACTCAAAACTTAACTTTTAAAACTGCAAAAAGAGCATATTTCAAGATATTTTTTGCATTTAACTATATCTAAAATAATTCATTTTCTTTTAATAGAATATTAATGATTTTCAAATAATTATTTATAGGGTAAATTATCACTCTCTTCTTTGAATGTATTCAAAGAATAAAATATTACTCAACTGTAAATATTAGTACTGACGTTATATTTGACATAAAATAGCAAAATACTAAATTTGACACCAAATTTCAGTTTTCTTTTTCCCATGTATAATGCTATTTTTTATTTTTGATTACTTACTAATTAATGAGTTAATTTTGTTATAGGTCTAGCATTGAATTGATTAAGTGTAGATAATTGATTAATAATGCAAAATATAAATATTAATATTTTAAAATTATAAATATGACAATAAAGTCAAAATTAACAGAATGTCAAAATAGACCTAGTGTCAAAGCATATATTAAAATTTGGTACAAACAATAGCACTGCATTGGATGAAAAATTTTATTTTATGTGCTTAATTATAGCATTACATAGGAGATGGTCTATCTTAAACAAACAACCACATCAAGGTATAAACAAAATACATAGAGTTGTAAACCATGCTTGAAATTTCATCTATTCTAAATATCCACAATCATACTAAAAAGCTATTGAGATAATAACATTAAAATACCCTGAGTTTTAACTTTTCTGTAAAAAAAAACTCTGGCTTTTGAATGTCTGTAAAATAATACCCCCATTTTTAAATTTTCGCAAAATAATATCCTGACTTTTGAATATCTGCAAAATTATATCCTCACTTTTGGATTCTGCAAATTGATACCCTGACAATTAAAATTCTTGCAAATTAATACCCTAAGATTTGAAATTCATATAAATTTATAACTTTAATGTCCAATTAGTTGATTTTAATAATAAAAAGATAGTAGTAGTCATCATCAACTTAATTAAAACTTATTAACCAATAATAAAATTTCTGAAAAATTATTTATAATTAGCTTATTTCATTTTTCATTTAAAAAAGAAAAATAAAAAATTAGAACGAGAGATAAAAGTAGTTAATTGTAAAAAAAAAAAAAGAGAAATATGATAGGTAAAAAAAAATTGTGTTTTTTTAGCAATTAACCAAAAAAAGTAGTTATAAAATAATTTCTGATAATATACTAATATCTAAACATTTTTAATAAGTTTGTCCGCATTTTTTATTTGCTCATAGTATAAATATAAAAAGAAAACAAAAGCTAAGGGTATTAATTTGTAGAAATCGTAAATGTCAAGGTGTTAATTTGCAGAATTCAAAAGTGAGGGTATTAATTTACAGAATTCCAAAAATCAAAGTATTATTTTGTGAAAATTTGAAAATGAGAGTATTATTTTATATATATTCAAAAATCTGAGTTTTTTTTACTAAAAAATTAAAACTCAAAGTATTTATACGTGATTAACCCCAAAGCTATTTGTAAAGAACCTAACACTTTTCATACACTAGAACCAAAAGGCCAATGATCAAAAGAAAGTGGGCGCATTTGACGTTTGTGGAAATGGAATGTTTGACTGTCCCATTATCTCATCAATGACTCTTTAAGCTAAGTTTTGCTGTCTTTGCAACTAAACGAAGGTGGGTTTTTCCTTGACAGCCTATACTTACTCATCAAATTAAATTAGATCATACTCTCAGCCGTCATTTGATAAAACTCCTCGCAATCATAAAGATCCATGAGTATAAGGACAACAATTTAATAGATACCAATTAATTCTTTTTTTTTCCAAAAACAAAGGCTAAAAAAATTAGTTTAAATGTCCAATTTTTATCGTAGATCAATTTATTGTAGAACCACGTATTTCACATAGATTAATATTATAAAGAATAAATAATTGAATCACAGTGCTTAAGATATAATTTCAAAAATGATGACAAAATGACATTCTAATTTCTTGAACTTGCTCTCTTTTGCTGGTTTACAATGTGGAATCTGACTTTTCTTTTCTTTTTCTTTTTTTCGTTAAACAATAAGAATCTTACTTGATTATAAATGATATCGTTTTTCCTTTCAATGATTCTCTATTGAATATGTCAAGCCATAGCCATTGTTGATGTAAGACACCCTTGATTAGTACCAAAGATCATTTTGTTTGACAAAAAAGAGTGTATAGATAGTACAGTGTCCAATTTTTCCACTGGAACTAAAGTTATTACAAATCTAGCTAATGTGAAGAATAATATGTGATAGAGAATGTCATATCATATTCTATGTTCTGGAGATTATGAAGTTGGGCACGTGGGTTTTGTACAAACCTACAACTACGATGTCTCCGGATCTACTATTTGCCACTTACTTTTTATTTTATTTTATTTTTAAATAGTCAAGTAATGTGGGAATTTGGGAAAAGACCGAAAGAACAAGTCATACAATTTTAGCCGTAAGAAGGAAAAAAAAAAAAAAAACTAATGTCCGCACACAGGTCATTTTTAGTTTTTTTTTTAGTAGGTTGAATAGGAAAAATCTAGAATAGGAGCATCATGAAGTGATTGAGAAACCTACTTTGAATGCATCGAAGTTTTGGAAACTCTTCGTTAATGGATCGTCGAGAGAAAATAAACTGGTGCGAGCTTGATGTTAGTTAGTCTAAGAGGGACATAATAGTTATCGTGTGCTTCGTTTTGGATTCCCAGTATCGAATAATGAAGTAGAGTACGAAGCACTGATTGTTGAACTTAAGCTCGCATATGAGATGAAGGCTGAAATGATCAAAGTATTCAGCAACTCTCAATGAGTTATGTGCTAAGTACTTGGAGATATCAAGTGAGAGGTGGAAAGATATTGGCAAATCTGTAAGAAGTACACGCCTTTTCTCAATATTCACACCATATAGCATTCAACTATTACCTCGCAATAAAAATAGCCAAGTAGATGCCTTAGCTAAACTTGCTTCAATAAAGGATGTAGAGTTACTGAAAGTGGTTCTCATTAAACTATTTGCAAAGCTGAGTATTGAGATAAAGCCTCAAGTAACAATGCCAGTCGATCAGAAATCTTCATGGATGGATCCAATACTGAAGTATTTGCAAGATGGTGATCTTCTCGAAGATAAAGAAGATGCAAAAATGCTTCGAATGAAAGCTACCCGCTATATAATCTATGATGGGAAGCTTTACAAAAAAAGTTTAGCTCTCCTTTATTACTATGCGTCGATGAAGAGAAAGCGCTCTACATTACGAGAGAAATTCATGAAGGAATATGTGGAAATCATTATGGGGTAGGCGCTTACAAACAAAACTCTCAGGCAAGGTTATTATTGGCTTACGATAAAGAAGGATATAATGGAGTTTGCTCGCAGATGCGATAAGCGTCAGGGATTTATAATGGTTCCAAGGTTGCATCCTGTACCCCTTACTTCAATGACCAGCCCTTTGCCGTTCACAGTCTAGGGTATTGATATCATCGGAACTCTTCCACTAGCTCGAGATGGTTTGAAATTCGCAGTGATTGCAGTCGACTATTTCACTAAGTAGACAGAGGTTGAAAGTCTAAGTATAATTAAGATGGGAAAGCATGTGAAGTAGGATTTATTTTAATAACATGTCACGAGATTATTGGCTGGACAAAGAAAGAGATAGAGAATTGTGACAGAGGATCCGGTTGCAAATAGACTCTACTTGTCACTATACTAAGTAATTACTAGGTTTCTCTAGGTCTCGTTAGATAGAAATAGGCCTGGTTATTTAACGATGGACCAATATATTAGTTATTTTCTTCTCAACCTAAGAAGACTAATTTGGTTTGAATAAGGTTATAGATACCACGTTTCTAATACATTTTATGTGATATTGAGTTGTTACTATTCAATTGTTGAATTTTATGAGACTTCTTTGTTATAACTTCTAATTCACAGTTAAATTGTGACAATATACATACAACATCAGGTAGGATAAGATCAGGTAGGATCCTAACATTATCCATTTAGATTTCATATGACAGAAATTGAATAAGACTCTAATTGTTATCTGACCAAGTGCACATCTCTGTCTGTAACTGTAAATATGAAATCCAGTCACTCCAAATTTTATGAGTTTATTCAAAAAGTATTTCTTCTTTGTTTTTTAAACTAAATAATAAATTCATCATCTTTCTGAAATCTAAAGAAAAAAAAAAACTCATAATAATACTATGTTATCATGTAATGAATGACAGAAATCTAAAGAAAAAAAAAAACTCATAATAATACTATGTTATCATGTAATGAATGACAATTATATCATGTACTATGTGATTAAATTATTAAGAAATTTAGGTGAATGACCAATATTTTATTTTTGATTAAGTAGATGTCCACTTTTTAAATTTTATAGCTAAATGTCCAGATATATATATTTTTACACTTGGTAGATAAACATATCTACCAATTTCAGTTACTGTACTGAAATGTATTGGGTATATAATTTTTTGTACTTGGTATATAAAATTTTACACTTAGTATATAAACATATATACCGGACATTTTGCTATAACATTTGACAAAGGGATATTTACTTAAATTAGGCCCAAAATTTGGTCATATTTCTATAAGCCCTTCGATGTACATATTAAATTTCCAATGTTATGTAGTACATGATAATATGATGTATTTATTTATTCCAGAAATATGAAAAGTTTACTTTTCTGTTGGAAAGGGACAAATTATAATGGATTTTTTTTTTTTAAAGCGATAACATGACTCATTTTTTTTATAAAAGGTTTGCATCGATATATTAGAGTGATGGAGAAGCAATTGGTATTTCATGTACATTTATATAGTAGTGTTCACAGTTTGGTTTTGTTGGTTTATTAATGGTGTAGCTACAAATCAAATAATCGTTCGTGTTGGTTTGAATTCATCAATTTCAAAGTCTAAGATAATACCATAACCAAACCAAATCACGGTTTTGTTGTCTTGGTTTGATCAGTTTGCATTGTGTTTTGTTTTAAAACTTTCAAACTAAATTTCATTGCACAAAAATTAAATAAAATACATATTACATCCCGATTAATCTTTAATCTCAAAAGTCAAATGTAAAGAAAAATTAATACAAAAAGAAATTTAATAAAATTAAACTAGTACAATCATTATAATCTAATAGGAGCAATTTGGTGAGATTCAGCTCTACAACAAACTCCATAGATAGCAACTAAAAATGCCACATATTTTATTGTAATTATATATCTTTTTAAAGTTATATAAGGAAAAAGAAAATGTAGTTTCAACAGTTTGACGAATGTGAAAATCACATATCAAACCAAATCAATGAAAATCTTAATTCATACGCTAACTAAATAATAATAAAGCTAAACCAAAGTAATTTCATTTGTCCATTGACACCTCTACATTTATATCCCTCTAAAGGTTATTCTTTGAGGATAGTAATATCATTTCTACTTCTTAATTAGTTCTTACTATCGAGGCCCGATACGACTGTTGGAATATTTTATATGAATTAGTCTAATCACTAGTATTCACTATGTCTTAATTAAAGCATGTTAAGGATAACTATATTTATATGTATAATTGATTTTGAATAATATTACTAATTGGGACATAATGGGATAGACCACACATCTTAGTATGAATGAGGTCCACGATTTCACGCTCTTTTGGACACATTGTCCAGCCCATTGGGCCAATGATGAGATCTGCCACACACACACGCAACAAGGCCCATTGGCCCATTGTCCCTCATATAAAAACTGGTCGTTGACCAGTTTTGGTAGTAGCTTATTGTTAGGGTTTTCGGCAGAGCACCAAGAGAGTAAAAGGGTGTTGAACACCATAGCTCCTCTTCATTTTCTTCACCATTTTCGCAGCTTGGAGGAGTACCGGAGAGGACAGTAGTCGGTCAAGACCGTAACCCACCATCAGAGGTAATATTCAATCCTCTGTTAATATGCTTTAAGCTTAAATGGATTTTTGTTAGTTGTTTTATGGATTTTAATTCAACAATTGATATCAGAGTTAGATCATTTAACTTAAAGCTATTCTGTTAGTTTTTTTTATTTTTTTAGAATCTTTTCGGATTTTTTCGTGAATATACACCCATTTTTTTGAGAACTATTTTTTAGCACAAACAATCATATTTTTTTTACTATTGACGACAAATATGTATTATGGGCATCATATTCGTGGTGTTTGTACTTGCTTTGGCTGCCTTATTTTCAGTTTTCTTAAACTGTTAAAAGCTTGAAAATGACCATTTTTTGTCGATTATGCTGCACTTATTTGGAGACTTTTTTTGCCAAATAAAAATTACAAAACCATTAGAAATAAATTTAGAACAAAATTCTACAAAAATCGTTGAAAACGGAGCACCAGAGCCCAAGAAATGGCCGGATCGGGTCGAACGGGTCCGAACCGGGTCGGACAGATCAAGATGGAGGTCAGGGACGATACAAACGGCATGCCATTTTGAATCTGTCAGGCAAAAAATGACATGTCATTTGCTTAAGTGAAGCTGTCGTTTTTCTTCAAAGAAAAACGATGTGTCATTTCTGTGTAGTATTATCTGTCATTTCATGAAACGACGTGTCGTTTTTGGCCAATTTTCGAAAAAAAATGGCTTCCTAGTGGCATGTGGGGGCGCGTGCAAGGTCTTCTTCGTCCGCGGTTTGCGACATTTTACTCTATTTTTCATTTCATAATTATTTGTGTGATTATTTGTTAATTTTGGCCATTATAAAAAGTTTTATTAAATTGTCACACGTTTTTTACATATTGTTTTAAAATAATAAATCTCACAATTTTGAGTTTAATTAATTATTGGGCATGATTGCATGCATATTTTGATCTTGTACCATGTTTAGCTGTATCTCAATATTTGTAAATTAATATTACACATGTTATATGCATATTTTGATATTTTTTATGCCACTCGTGGTTATATGCATATTTTGATAATTATGTCACTTTTGCTTATACGCATATTTTTGGATGTTCTTATGCGTTGAATTTCATTTTAAAAATTTTTATATTATGTGGCATAATTAATTATGAGATTATGACAATCGTGAGAGTTTATGTACTCATTTATCGTGAGTCTAAACTTGTCAAATTATCGAACATGATTGCATCAATTATTATATTCTCACTTTTGGACAATTTTGAGCATTTTTTTTATTTCATATTTTGTTGTCATATGCCATATTTTATTAGTAGAAAATTTATTATAAATGACAAATAAATTTTGGTATATTATTGTTGAAATAATGTCCTATAAAGCAGTTTATTATTTTGACATTATAAATAATTTTTTATCGGATTATTTGTTATCTATTTGTTATTAATAAATTCTATTTTATGAATTTCTATTTCATTTATATCCCATTGATATATACGTGATGTCTATGTTTATCTTATGCAAACATCTAAAGATTCCGAGACATATAATGAGTAATAAAAAATTATTCGTATGATGAGTTCATATATGGGAGACATTATATTCTTTATTTCATTATGTCTAAATTAAATTGTTCGCATTCTGCATATTGAAGATGGAATACTTTACTATGCCATAGAATATAGTGTTGTATATTTGATTAATAAAGTATCCAATTATCGAAGTGAGTCTTCAGATAGAAATATTAGTATGTTATAAGAAAGTTATAACAGTATCGAACAGGACCGAGTGAATTAGAATTTAAGGTTAAGTACCGTAACTCAAATTTCTAATTTCACTAATCTAGCACTATTGTAGAAAATTTTAATCCTAGTGATTAACGAACTTACTTTCATGTGTTTTATATTTTTGAGTTACTAAAGGACTAGTTCCGATTTATGGTTCGAACTCCAGTATCTTGGAAGATAAGGTATATGAAATGTGTAGAATGTTTTTCATGATGGACACCATGCATATAATGTCACTTTGAGTTTTTTCAAGTACTTAGATAATATAAACAAGGGCCCAGTATCTACTATGTGAATTTAACTGTGTTGGTATAAGCAGATACAAACATCGTAGTCAACTATTATCCATTAGGTAAAAAATGGCAACCCAAAAATAAATATGTACTAGAGGGGTAATATGGTAATTTCACTCTGCTAGTATGGCATTGCACTGGGGGTACATCTACAAGTATAGTATATGCTAAATGGATCGAGCTAATTATTTGATAATAAGCTTTACAGAAAATAAATGACATTTAGTACAATAGTTCAATATTGGGCCTATAGTGGTGTGCCCCAATATTAATGGACAAGGCCTAATTTGTGGGTATATGATTGATGAGTATGTATTTTACTCACAAATCAAGTATTCTCCAAGTTCAAATAATTATAAGTTCTCAAGCATTTGTGTTGTTTTAATGTTATTTTATGTTTTTATTGTAGAAATAAGGAATTGAGGCTTAATGTATATTTGGCACTAAAAAGGAGAAGTTTATGAAGCCATTAATAGCCGAAATGAGGCCCGGAATATCGAGGAGAGCTAAAAAGCTCAATTGGACCAGCAGCTAGGCGCCGCAGTGCTCAAAAAGAACACCGCGAAACGCTGGCGCCGCAGTGCCCAGAAAGTGGCACCGCGGTGCCTAAGCACTGTCGCCGCGGTACCAGAAACGGGCATTGCAGTGCCAGTGCGATTTCAGCACGCGCACAAGCCGAATTTTCTCTATTTTGCAGCCATGTGTCCACTCGTTTTTGGCCAACTTTAAGTGCCATTTTTGACCCTTGATCTAACACTAATAGATGAATAGATTTCTCCCTTTCTTAGGTCATCTTAGTGCCCTTTAAATACATACTTTAGCCTCCATTTCAAGTGTGAAGAGTTGGAAGAAGAGGCACAACTTTGAGAGCTAAAGTTCCTAGAGAGAAAGAGCTTTGGAGCATAAATTTGGAGAGGATACTTGAGAGAGATACTTGAAGAATTGAAGGCTTAAAGTTCTACCTCCACAAAAGAGTTTTCTCTTCCTCTTTCTCACCCTAATCTCATTTGAATTTTGTATTAGGCATATTATATAAGTTGTTTGGAATATTGAAATTCTTTATGAGATTAGCCATGGATTTTACTATGCTTAGATTGATTCTCTATCTTAGGATTTGATGTACCCTTTTTATACTTTGTTTTGCTTATTTTGTTAATTGTTGGCCTATTTTTCTTTGTCAATTCATTTATGTTTCTCCTTGCTTATTACCTATAATTTATGTGGCCAATGAATTAGTTGAACTTAGGTTGTGATTTTGATATTTGAGAGAGTTTGATTTCATAAACCAGAATTGAGAAACATAGTTTAGGTTGTTGTGAGACCGAGAGGAGATCAACACCTAGATAATCAAATTAGGAAATTTTTAAAGGCTAGATTTATTGAGTGCTTAGGGAACCGGGTTAGATAGAGATATTAACTTGGGTACTTAGGCATATTGTCTCATTCGGCACTCGAGAGAGGGAATGAGGTTAGACTAGGTCCCTTGATTAGTGAATTTAGTGGAAATAGTCTAATAATTGCTTAATTTGACGAATTTAGGAATAATTAGGGGAAATCATGTCCTTAGCACATTAGTGTATAGTAATTTCCATATTTTATTTACGTAATTTTTTTATCTTTATTTTTATTCATTTTATTTTAAATTCATTTAGTTTTGATGCCTAGATAAAATTAGGTTATGATAATTTTGGTACTTAACAACTAATCTAAAATTCAATCTCTGTGGATCGACCTTTCTTGCTAGTATACTAGTTAATTCTAAGTTTTACTAGACTTGCTAGGTTAGTTAATAGGAGGTAATTATAAATGTTAATTTGGTACTGGGCGTTTATTTCTAACGAATAAGCGTTTCACCATTATCAATGATCCATTGGAGCTTGAGCTTTATGAATCTATCTGGTCCCCTGTCTAGCTCAAATTAAAGACCAATAGTTATTTAATGATCAGTTGAGCCCAACAAGCCCAATAAACCCATTAGGGTTTACTAATCTCTCTATAGTTAAGAGAAAACTTCTTTAACTACTAGTTACTAGAGTTACACGTGAAACACCTCTTTCAGGAGAGTGTCACACGAAAACTAGAGAGAGGAAGAGCAGAGGAAAATTGGCTAACGCTAGGGGATTCACCATCCTTGGTGTTTCGGCCATCCCAGAGAAATCGGTTCGAAAAGATTATCTTCTTGTTCGTCAGCGAATTTCTTTGTTGAGAATCAAGAAGGTGACCATCCACCAGATCAATCAAACAGCTTTCAAGAATAGACGGGAAGACGAGAAGATTATGGAGTGAATCCGGGTATTGTTCTTGTCTATATCAAGAGTTAATTTATGTTAGATCACGATCCGAAATGTTTTATAAAGAGAAAAATTCTAAACGACCAATTCCGTTGCGTTTCTAGATTTTACAAAACTATAGAATTCTTGAAAATAATTTTCGAAAATATTTTCTGGAAGTTTATTCCAATGAATACCAGCAATTATATGGATACTTTATGTATTATTACTTATTATTGCTGTATTTTTGTGATTATTATTTCCTTATAATATAAATGCATGATTGGTTGTTTGAATTTTGTGAGATTTTGACCAATTCTTCATGTTTCTATACTTGTCTATCGTAAGTTGAGCATGTCAGATTATTGATGGAAAATTATGATTATTGTTGTTTATTCTCTCTTTTGATTGATCACAATTAATACTAAAGTCCATATGAACAATTAAATTATCCTATCGATAATTTTATTGTTTGGTAGGATGCTTAGATTAGTGAAGAAAATACATTGAATATCATGAACCGCACAATCTTTTCTATTATGTCGATAGTGGATTAATGCATTTAGTTGTGGCTTTTAGTGTATTGTCCTTACCTGCGAATGAGTCCTTGTTTGCTTAAGGAACTCTAGCACACAATGATCACGTTATTGATTGGATCATTAGGAAAGCTAAAAGGAAGAGCAAATAGTATGATCTTGGTTTTTACATGCATATTAGTGATATTGCTCTTGGTTATTTCCTCTGGCTTTAAACAATCCTTGTATCTCTGCCATTTTGATGCTGAAGGGGACTATTACATTTAATGACATAGATCTCGCACCGAGTGTGATAAAGTAAATAGACTTAGCCTTGTGAGTTTGTACGACTCCTAAATCCACTATTTATAGTCTGTTGATGCCATGAAACTCCATGATGAGTGAGAGTATTTAAAGAGGTGTTCTTTAAAGTTAATGAGATATTTATGGAATAATTGATTTATGACAGCTTTTGAGGATAAGATCACTAAGGTTTTTCTCGAGGTCATTGGTGAGAAATTTAGGTGATTTTTCTTGCAATGATGAGTATATACTTTTAAGTATTTTAAATTCCACTTTTTTTTTCCTTGTGATGGTATTAGTGGAATTAAAGATCACATTGGTAAGGTGTTTTCTGGTTATTATGGCTCATAAGAATTAGTATGGATTATTGAGAGAACCCTTCCATCTTTAGTTTGTTTCGATTACATCAAGTCATGACGCTCAGAAGGAGCAATTGATTAGAGATAAGACTTGATTGTTATGAGAAGTAATCGACTTAGATGAGTTGACAACAATATTTGTTAGGGAAGAGGATGATATAAAGAATAGAATGTCATTGATAGAGATTAAGTTCCAACTGGTCTTGGAATAACATGTGCACTTAATGGTAAATATTATCTTAAAGTTAATATACTTTAGAGATAGTTAGATTATGACTAGGCTTATGATATTCTTTTAGGGTTATATGTACTTGTCTACATTCTTTCCGACATAGAGCAACTTGATTTTGATATCTAATTAGGGTGATTGGGATACACTTTTCTTTCAGAATCGAAAAGTTAATCACGCCATTAATGATCCTAAATGTCTGAGAGACGAAAATTTTACATATTGTGGTATAAGAATTAGATTACAATTTTAGAATTTTGTGCATATGGTGTATTACAAGTTTCTCATCCAGGATTGTTGTGCACATATTTGTTAATTCAATGATTAATAAACTATTATAGTTATAAGAGTAAGATTAACACTTGGGTAATTTCTCTGGAATTAATCCATACCGTGATTTTTGGACCATTGATTCCTCTGGTTATAAGAGATTATAGAAGACTATGGGTCCTTATGGATAACTATTCCTGTTATGGTCACATTGAGCTTATTACTCTAAAGGTCTAACTCATAGAAAATATATTAAAGTAATTAAGTCTGACTATGGTGGTTATTATGAGAGATACAATAAGACGTAATATAATCCTAAATTTTTTGTAAAATTTTTCCAAGAATGTGATATTAATTGGTATTATGGATAATAATTAGATCTCCTGGATACTACAGTATTGCAAAAGGATATAAATCATATGTTTCTTGATATTTTGTAATATCTTTTAAGGATTGATTTATGATGATTCATACGTGATTAAAGGATTCTAGATTTGATTATCTGTCTCATACCACCATAATGATTGGGTTAAATGAAGCTATCAATTTTATTGATGTTTCTGGTACAAGTCATGAGCTATGGGAGATTTATTCAATGAGGAATATTTCATGTTATTATCTCTATTTTTTGTTATTTTCGCTGTAATTGTTGGCTCTACGATTGACCAAAAATATATAGTCACTCGTCTTATATCCTTTGATATGGTGATACTTAATGACTCCATATATGAATAAGAGATATGTATATTTTGATGAGATCATGGTGATTTGATATACGTGCAATGTTTGGAGACTTTATAGTTTATTAGCAGAAATACAAGTTTGACATTGATTACACCTCCAATATGATTATCTACCAGTGAACCATTAGCAGTCCTTAATTCTTATTGTGGATGACAACATATTGTAGAAAATAAGAAGAATTGGTTATGAAGATGTCTTCTCATTAGTTTCCACAAAAGATACTTATTATTGTGCTGACTTGGAACTTCATTAAGTGGATATGAGAACTACTTTTGAATGAAATTTGAGCCTTTACATGGTTACACTGACTGGTTTTGAGATATTTGGTAATGAATACCTAATGTATTATATTCATAGTTTTGATTATGGATTGAAACTGGCATCAATATAGTGGTATTACAAATTTGATGAGATCGTCACTATTAGTGTGTTTTGGAGAATGTTATTGATCAATGTGTATATGTGAGAATCAGTGGGAGTAACTACATATTCATGATTTCATATGTTATAAATATTGTGCTCACATTTAAAGATTCTGACCTGATGTGTGAGACAAATAATTGTTGATTAGCCATATAAATGTGAAGAATCTCAGAAAAGCCTCGTATATTCAAGGTATATAGGTTCTTTGTATAGTTCTAATGGCATTTTAGTTTGTCTAAAAGAATCTATATTGATCAAGCTCTTTACAGAGATCCAATTCTAGATACTATTATTCTTGCTAGAAAGCACTAATTTTGAATGTGACAAATTATGAAAGGCCGAAAGTCCATTAGTCGTTTTGAGATAGATCATATAAGATTAGTTCCTATGCATCCACTGTTAGCAGCCTAGTATATATATATATATATATATATATACTTGAGTACGCATATGCCATGGCATTGTATTTATCTTGGGCATGTTTATTAGGTACTTGAGTGATCTTTTTGGGTACCCAGGATCTTATTTTGTGATTGATTCATCAGCAGACCAACACTCATGATATAGTTAGATTTTGTGACACCGAGATTGTGGGCTACATGGATGATAAAAGTCCATCCATATGTATATTATGATGATGGTAGGAGGAGCTGCTATGTGATTTTGTGCCAATTGGACACTTACAGCTGAGTTGTTTTGGGATTTAGTATCAATTGGACATTTATAGCTACCTCGTCCATCGAGGCAGAATTTTTGTGGCGTGTTATGAGGCTACTAGTTATGAAATTTGACTGTAGAACCTTATTTTAGTATTCAGGATGGTTCACCCTATTTTGAGGTTGCTGAAACTTTATAGTTATGATTCCACAGCTCTATCTTTTCTCTTGGAACTTGAGCGCATTGCTAGCTCCAATTTTATTGATATACGGTTCCTATTTGTTAGAGAGAAAGTTGTAGCACCCTCATTTTTGTTGAGAATACGCATACAGATAACATGTTGGTAAACTCATTAACGAAAGGCTAACTTTTTGTGTATTTTGAGAACACGCATCCTATGAGGTACTGTTAGTAGCGTTAGTTGTATTGAATTAGTAGGAGTTTATTACCATCTAAATATGATGAACATGTTATTGATTAATGTGGATTGCTTATGTTTTATGTAATGCATGCATGATACGGATCTCAGTCACTTTTGTGATGTGCACACACATATATTTATTTGGTAAGTGACATATAATTAGAGACATTTGTTTTTAGTCTCAATATATGTATTATTGGTGAATCCATATATGAAAGTTGTCCCCATGTTTTGTGAATCTCTAGTGCTTGATTGTGTATGATACTTGTATCCTATTGATTCAGTATTATGCATGACTAGTTTTTGGCTATTCATATTTATAAAAGATTCTAGTATTTTGACATATTATGATTAAGTGAGTATTTTGTACGATTATACTGTCCAAGTGGGAGAATGTTAGAATATTTTATATGGACTAGTATAATCACTAGTAACTCACTATGTCTTAATTAAAGCATGTTAAGGACAACTATATTTGTATGTATAATTGACTTTGAATAGTATTACTAATTGGGCCATAATGGGATGAGTCACACATCTTAATATGAATGAGACCCATGGTTTCCCACTCTTTTGGACACCTTGGCCAGCCCATTAGGCCAAGGGTGTAATCTGCCACACACACACACGACAAGGCCCATTGGCCAATTGTCCCTTATATGAAAACTGGTCATTGACCAGTTTTGGTAGTAGCTCATTGTTAGGATTTTCGGCAGAGCACCAAGAGAGCAAAAGGGTATTGAACACTATAGCCCATCTTCATTTTCTTCACCATTTTCGCAGCTTAGAGGAGCACCGGAGAGGACAGTAGCCGGTCAAGATTGCAGCTCACCATCAGAGATAATATTCAATCCTCTGTTAATATGCTTTAAGCTTAAATAGATTTTTGTTAGTTCTTTTATGGATTTTAATTCAACAACGACGTGATACTTCAAGATGAGCTTGAAGCTTATTTCAGATTGTAAATACTGTAAAATCTCGATAAACATTAATGTAATAAATTAATAATTGCGATAACATAATATTTTTTTCTTGGCTGGTAAATTCGATAATCTATAAGATAATATAAGACAATAAAACCCTTTCTATATTTCCCACTAATAATTTAAATTAATGACTTGTGATATTATATGAAATTAATGACTTGTGATATTATATGAATGAGTATGCCTTAAAATATGAGTCGTTGTTTGCTTTTTCTTGAAGTTGAAGTCAGGTAGATATATCTATCTCATCTTTGATTTTCTATAGCCTTTTTCTTACCTCTAGTTATATAATGTAGGTTTAATTGATTGTGTTAATAGGGAAAGAAGTACATTAGATCTAAGTTGATAATTAAGTACATTTATGATTGTATTAGGCAATAATTAAGTACATACAATGAATTTTAGTTACAATAGGTTTTATTTAATTAAATGTTCATAAGCAAATTAATTAGAAGTATGTACATTGGATCTACGTTCATAACTAAGTACATTCATGATTTTACTAGGTTAATTAAGTATCATGAATATTAGTTATTTAAATAAGTACATTGAATTGCTAGTCTGATTAAATAAGAAATTATGAAAATAAGAGATATTTTGATAACATAATAAATTATTAATTTATTGATTAATTAATAATTTTCTTAATTAATAGAATTTTGTCCCAAGACTATTAATTTATAGGGGCTTTACTGAATGTATATACTGCATATATAATTTTGCAATAAGGAGTGAGAGATATCTAATGGACCACATCAATAAAAAAAAGAAAAACATTTGTAACAACTAATAAAATTATTTCCTCGAGAATGCATGAAAACTTTAAACAGGACTCAACGGCTATATAGTAAAATTCGGTCGAGTAAATTATACCATTTTATCTGATACATTTTAATTTCCCAAACGCATCGATGGTTTCTCCTGTCTTGAACTTTATTATGCTAATAATTAGTTATTAACCTTTAGCAGGTACATATGATAACCAAGTTTATTTATATTTTTTATGGCTTTACAGGAGTTTGAAGAGGTTCTCTAGACCATTTATATCTCAAAAATCTAGAGCCAATATCATTTGAGCATGCCTAAATAAATAAATATACACATAAAATGAAGATTTACTTCTCCATCGTGGTGGTCCTGCATGGTCCATTGTAAGGAGATCGGCTTTGCGAAAGTGATAACATACAGCTAAAATACGAGTTGAGAAAACTTGGGTAAAATAGAAAAAAGATAAAGCACACAAAAGATTTAACGTTGTTCACCTAATTTAGGCTACATCTACGGACAAGGCTGTGAAAAAATTCACTATGAAAAGGAGATTATAACTCACTTTTATCTAAATATAAGGAGAGAACAAATGAATCTCTCTCTCTTGAAATAGGAGAAAACACTCTCTAAATAATTTAGAAGAAAACAAGTGGGATACTAAGAGGAATTCCTAGACTTGAATTCTCTCTTAGAAGGAAGAGGATTTAGAATAGGATGCAAAATAAATGATAAACCCCTCGTATTTATTGAACTTGAAAGGTGGTGAGAATACCACCTCTTACTATTATTATTCCAACTGTCCTTTTCACTATTGTTATTACGGCTGTCCTTTTTACTATTGCTATTACGGCTACCCTTTTCATTGTTGCTATTGCGGCTGGCTGGTAAGCATTTTTTTTTCTATCCTATAATGTGAGCAACAACTGCAACAATATGGTTGGTAATGCCACAATTATTGATTTGTTTAATATTCTCCTACTTGAAGACTTGATTTTAGTCATGTCTTTATACTTGATAAATCTCTCTTTTCTTCGCTTATCAATTCTTCATGTTGCTTACGTATCTGCTAGGCTATATGAGGATCTACACCATTGAAACTTGTTAGTGTTGATTAGTTTGGTTAAAGCATCTGCTAGGTTCTCCTTAGTGTGAATCTGCTTCATGTCCACACTTCCATCTTCTATATCTTCTCGAACAAAGTGATATTGAATACCTATGTGCTTTGTCTTGGAATGAAAGGCCGGATTCCTTGCAATGTGTAAGGCACTCTAACTATTACAAAACAGAGGAATCTTTTCTTGTTTGTGTCCGAGTTCCACCAATAGCCTTTGAACCTAAATAGCCTATTTGCAAGCTTGTGTAGCTGCCATGTATTCTACTTCTGTTGTAGATAAAGCCGGAACAGTTTACAGTTTTGAAATCCAGCTTATAGCTCCTTCTAAGAGTAAACACATAGCCTGCAGTAGATTTTTGTTTGTCAAGATTACCTGCAAAATCTGAATCAAAAAATCCTCTGACAGTAAATTCTGATCCTCCGTAACATAATGCAGCATCTGAGATTTCTTTGATGTACCTTAGAATCCTCTTCACAATATTCCAATGCTCTCCATTAGGATTTGCCATATACTAACTAACCGCTCCCACTGCTTGTGCAATGTTTGGTCTTGTACATATCATAGCGAACATTAGGCTTTCAACCACTGATACATACGGCATTCGAGACATCTCCATCCTCTTTGTTTCATTGCTAGGACATATCATGAAGGATAACTTGAAGTTAACAGGAAGTGGGGTAGAAATCAGCTTACAATCTTGCATATTAAAGCGTCGCAAGATTTTCTTCAAATAATTCTTATGAAAAAGCCAAATCTTACTGTTACCTCTATCTCGGTGAATTTGTATCCCTAAAATCTTATTTGCTGGTCCTAAGTCCTTTGTGCCAAATTCTCTAGCCAACTGTGCCTTTAATTCTTAGACTCTACCTTTGTTGGGGCCTACTACCAATATATCATCTACATACAATAATAAGATAATGAAATCACTATCTTCATCAAACCTTCTGAAGTATGTGTAGCAGTCTGAACTGAGCCTGTTATACCCAAGGCTTATAATGAAGGAATCAAATCTCTTGAACCAACACCTCAGCGCTTGTTTGAGACTGTATTTTGTTGTACCTAAGGCTCATAATGAAGGAATCAAATCTCTTATACCAACACCTCGACGCTTGTTTGAGACTGTATAGATATTTATTCAACTTACAAACCAAGTTCTCCTTGCCTATTTCAGTAAAACCTTCTGGTTGGAGCATATAAATTTCTTCTTCAAGTTCTCCATGAAGAAAAGTAGATTTTACATCTAGCTGCTCTAGATATAGGTCAAACGTAGCACATATCGCCAGAACCACTGTAACTGTTGTCAGTCGAACCACATATGAAAATATCTCGTTGAAGTCAATACCTTCTTTCTGAGTATATTCCTTTACCACTAATCTCGCACGATACCGCTCCACTTGATCATTGCTATCATGCTTGATCTTGTAGACTTATTTATTGCTAATGGCCTTTATTCTTTGTGGTAGCGAAATAAGATCCCACGTCTTATTCTTGTGAAGGGCTTCAATCTCTTCTTGTATTGCTGTCATCCATAGGAATACATCTGCGCTTTTGGTAGCCTCATGGAAAGTTATTTGCTCTCCACCCTCTGTTAGAAGGCAGTATGCAATGTTGCTCTCAGTGACATAATCCGAGTGTCATGCCAGTGATCTTCTCTCAGAAGTTGACCGATGGATTTCAGAAGCCTCTTTCTCGACTGATTCTTCTACTTCGTGCTCTGGTACTGCTTCAGAAGAATCTGAATCTTCAGCATTCTTTTCTACCTGAACCTGGGTAGTTTCTGGTCTGCTATTGTCTCATTTCTCTTGCAGTTTATTCTCTGCAAATATCACATCTCTGCTGATGACAACCTTATGGGCAGTGGGATTCCATAAGCGATACCCCTTAACTCTATCAGCATATCCCAAGAATGCACACCTTCTGGACTTTAAATCCAGTTTTGTGATTTCTTGAGTGTTGTACATCATGCATATAGGACTTCTAAACATATGTAAGCGAGAATAATTACCTGGCTTACCAGTCCATATCTCTATTGATGTCTTCAGATTAATCACTGTTGATGAAGATCGATTGATCACATGACATGTGGTTTTGACTGCTTCTGCCCAGAATATCTTGGGTAGACCTGCAGCTCTCCACATTGTTCTTGTCCTTTCCAACAAGGTTCTGTTCATCCGCTCTGCCACTCTATTTTGTTGAGGAGTGTACACCGCTGTGAACTGTCTTTTGATACTTTCTTATTAACAGAAGTTATCAAATTTGTCGCTTGTGTATTCTCCTCCATTGTCCGTCCTCAAACACTTGATCTTCTCTCTAGATTTAAGCTGTACGCGTGCTTTGAATATTTTGAAGAACACATCCACCTTCCTTTTGATAGGATACACTAAATATCTCCTGGAGTAATCACCAATAAAAATACAAAGTATCTAGCTCCTCCTAGGGACATCATCGGTGCTTGCCAAATATCAGAGTGAACTAAGTCTAGAACTTTTTTACTTCTAGAACTGGATGTGCTGAACTTTAATCTATGTTACTTGCTTGTGACACAATGCTCACAAAATGGTAAAGATACCTTTGTAAGAACAGTAAGTAACCTCCGTTTAGAGAGAATCTTCAAGCCTTATTCTGACATATTGCGAGCTTATGATGCCATATCATCGTTGATTTTTCTCCGAAATTTATTGAAGCAACCGATGCCTCCGCTTCCATTAGTGTATCTCATTTAAGCATGTACAGATTCACTGCGATCTTCTCTGCCTTCATTACTATAAGCGTGCCCTTTATGATCTTCATAATCCCATTCTCGACACGAGTTTTACAACCAAGGTTATCTAATTGTTCTAACGATAATAGATTTTTCTTCAGACCCTTCATATGTCGTACCTCTTAAATAGTACGCACAGTGCCATCGTATATCTTCATCTTGATGGTGCTAATCCTAATGATCTCTAAAGTTTGATTGTTACCCATGAACACAGATTCTCCAGAGACAGGTTCATATGTGTGAAACCACTCTCTGTGAGAAGTCATATGCCATGTTGCTCTCGAATCTACTAACCAAACATCAGTGAGCTGCCTTTTGTCCTTAAAAACTATTGCTGCTTCGATGTACAGGGTTTCTCCATCATCTGAAGTACTTGCAATGTTCCCTTGAGCATTTGATGACTCAGGGTCTTTCCCTCTAGAATCTCTATTCTTCTTGAATTACCAACACTCCCTTTTGACGTGCCTTTTTTTGCCACAATGATAACACTTGACATTCTTCTTACTTCTTGACTTTGATGTACTATAACTCTGACTCCCACTGGGGCCACGTTCTGTTGATCTCCCTCTCTTTGTCAAAGCCTCTGCTTGCTGTGAATTTGCCAATCTACCTTCCTTATTTTTACGCTGATTTTCTTCTTTGAGAACAGCAACTGAATGATCGTTGAAAACTAGAGTTGTAGTATTGCTGGTCATATTTATGATGAGTTGATCATACGAGTCAGGTAGATTCTGAAGCAAGATTTCTGCACATTCATTATCCTATATTTTATGCTCCATTATTGTGAGCTATAAAAATAGAGTGTTGAGGGTGTTGATGTGGTCAGTCACCATTGTTGATTCTACCATCCGAATGGTGTAAAGCCTTCTCTTCAAGAAAATTTTGTTGTGAAGCGATTTCACCTAATACAACTTTGTTAATGTATCCCATATCTCCTTGGCTGACTTCTTCTCTTCAATGCTTGATAGAACTCCATCTGCTAGCGCCAGATGTAAGTTAGCGACAGCATTGCCATCTATCTCGTCCCACCTTTTATCATCAGTAATCTCAGCAGACCTTTCCTCAATCGCTACTAGACAATTATCTTTTCTCAATATTGCCTTTATCTTCATATTCCACAGAGAGAAATTGCTCTCATTAAACTTCTCAATATCGAATTTCGCCGCCATTTTTTTTACTATGATTTATTCAGTTACTACCGTTTCATTGTATGTGAATAGTACTGTATACGTGAATAGTACTATATATGTGAACGGTACTTTAACCAATGGCTCTGGTACCACTGCAAGGAGATCGGCTTTGCAGAAGTGACAACACACAGCTAAAATACGAGTTGAGAAAATTTAGATAAAATAAAAAAAAGATAAGACACACAAAAGATTTAACGTAGTTCACCCAATTTAAGCTACGTCCATGGACAGGGCTGTGAAGAAATTCACTATGAAAAAGAGATTATAACTTACTTCTCTCTAAATACAAGAAGAGAACAAATGAACATCTCTCTCTTGAAATAGGAGAAAATACTCTCTAAATAATTTAGGAGAAAACAAGTGAGACACTAAGAGGAATTCTTAGGCTTGAATTCTCTCTTAGAAAAGAAGAGGATTTAAAATGGGATGCAAAACAAGTGATGAAGCCCCCGTATTCATAGAACTTGAAAGGTGGTGAGAACACCACCTTTTACTATTACTATTATGGCTGCCCTTTTCACTGTTGCTATTGCGGCTGGTTGGTGAGCATTTTTTTTTCTTCCTATAATGTGAACAAAAACTGCAACAGTTGGTGGTGCCACAATTATTGATTTGTTCAACATCTATTATAGGCATCACTATAATGAAGGGCCGAGATTGTATTGTGGTATTTACTTAGCTGCCTAGAATAGTAATTAATATTCTCACTTTACATATTAATAAAAGTCTCCATTTTTGTGTTTTAAAAAAAAAAAGTCTCCATTTTGACGAATTATGTGATTAACTAACTAGTACCTGACCCGGTCTTAAAAATGTGTGCATTAATAATAGGATTTCTATCACTTTTACATATAAAAAACTAAAAGAATTACAAAAATACGGAACTCAGGCTTTTTTCAAATTTTCGTAAGGTTTTTATTAGAAAAATATTATTTTTTTAAAAATATTTAGAAAAATACCATTTTTCAAAATAGTTACTGGTTACCGGTTTCTGGGAACTTGTTACTGGTTACTAGTTACCAGTTATATACCAATTATAAATACCTTTGATTACTAGTTACCAGTTTGTGGAAACTAGTTACCAGAAACTAGTTACTATTTTAAAAAATGGTATTTTTCTAAATAGTTTTTAAAAAATAGTATTTATCTAATAAAAACTGTACCGCATCTTAAAAAAACTTAAACCACCGTATCTTTTAATTTTTTTTCTAAATTACCGTATAATGTCTAATTTCTTCTTAATAATATAATTGAACTTGACCTGAAATAACTTTACCAGATCAACTTAGTGGTAGTATTTATACAGTAAAGGAATAATGACTTTTAATCCTCTTTTTTTTTTTTTCAAAAAATAACCTAATTTTTTTAATTCTACAGAATAATACCCTAAAATTAGAGGTGTTTACAAATTTGTACAATTTGATACCCAGTTAATTGATTTTATTAGCAAAAAGATGGTAGTACTCTCATTAACTTATTTTACTTTTTCTTTTGATTCTGTTACAAACCCAAAACCAAAGAAGATGCTTTTATTATTTTTTTTTCTAGCATTCGTTTTCAGCACGTTTGTTTTATTTTTTAAAAGGAAAGATAACAAAATTATAAGATATTTTATAATAATATATGAGTGTTTAATTTTTCGTTTAATAAGTTAGTGATGGGTGTGTCTTTTAACTTGCTTAGGTTACAAATTTGCAGATGTTAGTATTTGCAAAACAGTTCAAGATATTTTTGTGTCATTATAGTAACTATAATGAGCCAAACGATATGCAATTTTTTGTTTAAAAGAAAAAGTTCATATAAATTAAAACTTTGGAACTGTCCAAGGGGAAAGAATGACTCTTCTACTTATCCACAGTGAATTGATCCATCAGTGATTATTAGGATTGCATTTTTCCAGTGTTGTTTGGTAGAGCATTAGATCCGATCGGTTAACAATCACTTCTCCAAATTTTCAACTTTCTCATGTATTTATTAAGCCAACAAAATCAGTCAAAGGCCACATTAGATATTCTTCATGTTATGGTTTATGTCCTAAGAGTATGTATATTTTAGATATTTGCTGAATTAATAAATGACATTTTTCTATTTGAATTTGTGTATAATTGGTATATCTTTAAATATCAGAAAATCCCTAATTTATTTATGTGACCACAAATTTAGTATATAAGTATTATATACATGAAGATTAAATTTATGGATAATAAACTAAATATAGTCCATAATAATTAATTAAAGTTTGGGATCTTTAATTAAATATTATTAGTACGGTCCATTAACATTGAGAATGTAATAGTCTTATCCGGACTATTGATGTGTTGACATCACAATGGAGGTACTTTATATAATTCGATTATATAGGATTGGACCAGACATGATTTGAATCTCACATAAATTCCGTTAACTGTTGAGAGTTCAAATAATGTCAATAGATGATCATATGTAAATCAATCTTAATCCTGAGTAGTTATAGACTCCTATTTATAACATTATGTTCTTTGACATACTTGTCAAAGATTTTTTTTTTAAACAGATCGAAATACTTGTATCTTGGGAGCATGATGAGATGAGTAGCTGGGAATGTAACTTACAGATATGAAATCCATTCCTTCCATTAGGAAGCTAGAAAGATGATTCCCTTGTGTATTGATTCAGAACTTGAACAGTTTGAGTACTTAATTTATAATAGATTTATAAATTAATTGTTCATTAGAGAATCAATGGTACACAAGGATAAAGATGTAATTAGAGAGGTAAACGGAACTTGACCTAGCTCCTATTATGAATTGTCTATGGAGGATTGAACTACATGTAATGATTAAATCAATGGACTGCTTGTTATTTTCTGAGTAAATTAATTCTGTAATTTCAAGAGTGCAATTCCGGATTTTTAGTGGAGTAATACTGGAATTAATAAATTAGACAAATTAAT
The DNA here is from genome assembly GCA_002914845.1 of Trema orientale. NCBI lineage: Eukaryota > Viridiplantae > Streptophyta > Magnoliopsida > Rosales > Cannabaceae > Trema > Trema orientale. The sequence continues at coordinate 209,663 of JXTC01000177.1, forward strand.
TAAAGAGTTTAATTAATTGTCATAATTTATTGGAGCTTGAATTACAGGTCCATAGGTCCCCAATTCCACCTCTTACAAATACTGTACTGGATATTACATTATTTCTGTTACTGCACACTTTGTCTAGATAAATAGTTTATCTATATATAATTAATAATTGTTATTAATTAATTAATTAATTTTGAATTAATTATTTTAAATTTATGGAGAGATAAGTTTCCCAATTTGTTTAAATTTTGAATTTAAAAATATCTACTTATCAGATAATTAGATAAATAGAAATTAGGAAACTGACTGAAAGTGAAATAATTATCTGCTAGTTTATATAGATATATATATATACATATATTAATTAATTAATTAGATTAGTTAATTTAAATATATATATATATAATCATGTTTGTTTTTTTTTTTAAATAAAAGGTAACGTTTTTTTTTTAAACTTATATATATATATATAACCTTATGGTTTAAAAAAAAAACGTACGGTTTTAATTATATTATATATATATATTAATTTGATTAATATTTTATTTATTAAATAGTTTAATAAATAAATAAATTAATATATATATATATATATATATATATATATACATAAAGGAACCCTAGCAGAATATACAACGTATTATTTTCTACAGAGCCTCCATAAACTAGAGAGAAAAAGAAGAGTCTTCCTATTCTCTGTAGAACAAAACTCTTGCAATCTCATGTGTTGAGAAAATTGCAAGTGCCTAAAGTGTGAGTTTTAAGAAATTGTACGAACGCCCACACGTTCATCCAGTTGTGCTTGAGGCTTGGATTAGAAGATCGTAATTTAGAAGACAGAAAAGCTAGGATCTACTGATAGGCTACAAGAGGTATTAGATCTATTCTCTTTATATGTTCCTATTTGATATGAATTAATACTATGCACTCATATAGTCAATTGTTTTGAGAAAACTTTTGAATGTTCCTGGACCAATCTTCCACTGCGAAAATCGTTTTTAATTCCAACACTTCAAGGAAGCATTTGACATAATAGTTACTACTAATTAAGTTGACAGGTATCTAAAAAGTGGCCTAGCTTGTAAAATCGAATATAAATACACTCATAAGCAATACAATTTACTTTCAATTACGGTTCATTGCACTATGATATGTGGTTGTCAACCATTGGTGTATAACGTTAAATTATATATAGGGCCTTGACATGATTTGGTGTAAAAAAGTTAACCATGTCAAGTAATGATACATTCGAAGTGGGGATCTAATTATACAATTCTTTGAGATTGTATAAAAATATCGATAAAATTTTCAATTTTTATTAATTGTTTGTCTTATGCCTACATTTAGAAGTTTTATTCTGGAATAATCTGATATTCGGAATCGTACATTATTTGTCGATATTCTTTGCTGATAAGTCTCACTCACGCTCGTATACACGCGTATATTAGTCACTTGAAAGAGAGAGAGTTGAGAAAGATGGAGAAGGATGTGGTGATAGTAGGGGCAGGGATAGCAGGATTGGCAACAGCAGTAGCCTTGAAGAGAATAGGAGTTGAGGCTTTGGTGTTGGAGAAATCCAAGGAGCTGCGAACAACAGGTGCAGCCTTAACTCTGTTCCCAAACGCATGGTTTGCTCTCAGTGCCCCCCACATTGCTCACAGGCTCACCACACTTTATGCTCCTCGCAATAAGTACTAATACTCCTCCACATTGATTTACTTATTACATACATACAACTTCACTTCTCTAATTAGTAATTTATTCTTCCATGTCATGGTTACGTACGTACATATATCGATTTACACACGTATGCATGATAATTCCTATATGTGTTAATTACGCTTTAGCAGGTTAGAAACTAATCATCACGACTGATAACTACTGATATATAGTTTCTTTTTTTTTTTTTTCTTTTTTTCCTTTTTTGAGTGGATCCTGAGGGAGTGGGGTTGATTTACGAAGTCACCAACACAAGCGTGATTCATTTATCAACATAATTATAATGTTATACGGGCACTTACGTTGTTGGCAACACACATTAATAGAGATATAACATTCATATATAAATTCATTGGGTCCAAGACTTTAGGAATATATGTGTGAGTTTGAGAGGGTCAAGGATTCAAGCCTTGATAGTATGTGTGTATGATATTTTCCTTTAAATTTGGAGCAAGTGGTGGTCATTAGTTAAGCCCCACTTTTCTTGAAAAAAAAAACATTCATATATAAATTTTGTGATAAGTCTTGTATCTTTTTTAGTAAATCACAAGTTTTTTTTTTTTTTTTCAGCATAATCCATTATATAAAGGCAAACTAGAAATTACGAAATGTTATTTTGGTTTATGGAGTTCAAAACAACTTAATCGGCTTTTGGACTCTTTTTTTTTTTAATTTCAATTATAATAGTCTTCTTAAAAAATCATCGGCAAAAATAGAGAAGAAAAAAAAAACATAGATTGAATAGTATGTTAAGAAATTTAAAAATTTATGGGCCAAAAAACAATTTAAGTACTAGTAAGCAAAGTAAAGGTTGAGTTTTACATACCAAAATGACATTAGGGCTATAATTTAGGGGCCAAAAGTGATATTAATCCGTACCAAAAAGTAGTTTATCTTCCTATTATATCCTTAATAAACGACATCAACTAAAGAATTATTTATAAATTTAAATTGTGTTTTGGCTTAGTACCACATTCATCCATAAATTTTTAGAAATTCTGAAAGTATCCTTATTTTTTTGTCAAATTGTAATAGCATCAATTTGTTTTAGAGATGTCAATTTCACCGAATAGGGTGGTGCATCATAGTGCACTAGCTCGAATGAGACGGATTTTCACTGTTACAAATAATGCGGGGTACGGACGTGAATTTCCCGTTTAATATTTAGTGGGGCGGGGTGAGCAGGCTTAGGATTAAGTGCCCCGCCCCGATTTTATATAAGTTATTTTTTATTTTTTATGCAGTAATAATTCAACTTTATAAACAAAAAATCCTAATAATATATTGTCATGTACTAATATTATTTGAGTTTTAAGTATTTGGGATTGTATTATCTTTTTGAATAAAGGATATACTACATGACTTTGAGTTTGAATATTTTACATTTGACAACTCTAACATGTTAAAATTTTATTCAAATGTTTTCTTTCCCAGTTGATTAGATCTTTTTTTTTTAATTTTAATTCCAATAAATTTGAGCTAAAATTTGATTTTTCAATGAATTTAGCTTCAATTTTTTTTTCTTTTAATCTATTTAGACTTTTAAAAAATTCAGACCAACATAGAATTATTTAATTAAGTTAAAATGACGATTCTAAATAAGAATCCCGATCTCGAACTTGTCTTTCTTTTGCTTGCAAAAACAAAAGACGACATCAATTTCGAAAGACTTGTACTTTCAAGTATTTTCTTTCTTTGTAATTTTTCCCAGTTGAAACAGGGGGTGCATAAAAAATATTGAAAGTGGACAAGTTCGAGAAGTCTACTTCTCAAAAGGTGATAGGTAAGTATAACTAACTCAAATTCACACCAAATATGATAAGTTTCCAAGTATTTTAACTAGGAATAATATATAGTCCCAAATTTTCCTTCAAAACTTTCTATTTGGATGGAAGGAAAGCAGGTGTGGACTACTAGGAGTAGTTCATCGTAAAACCTTACTCAAAGTTTTGGCTGAGGAATTACCAAAAGATTCAATCCAATTCTCATGTGGTATAACTTTGATTGAAGAAGCAGATCAAGCGCAAGAAGAAGGCCCATCTATCGTTATCCTTCACATGGAAGATGGTACTACAATCAAAGCTAAGGTATCGTGTATATATATATATATATATATATAGGTTGCCAATGACATTGAGGCCTTTTTTTTATGAAATAGGGCACACGTTGAGGTCCACCATTTTTTTTTTATTGGAATTGGATATTCTAAATATTGCGCTTTTCTTGCCACATGAGACGTCGAAAATTTCATAAAATGACATTATTATTTAGAACTTTTCAGTCTATCAAACACGGGTTGATTCTTTATTCAATGATCAACCTTATATGAAAGGGCTTATGAGTTATTATAAGTTTCTTTTATTTTTTAATATAAAGTGGTCTCTGTTTGACCAGCATAAAAGAATATTCATGGGATAACCTAAAACTATCTGCCAAAAATGCATCTGTTAAAAATTAGAAAACAAAGAGATGTTTTTGTAGTTAAATAACTTTGATTACTCAAACCGCTTATAAGGAGAAATCCTGTATTTTATTGTACTACACTAATTATTTTATTATTAAATGAAATTCTTTTTCTAATTTATAAAGAAAAAGAGTATTTATATAGAAATGTCCTTTTTTTTTTATAGATAAAAAGTTATTTTTTATCTATTTAATAAACAGCCGTTTTTCACTTAATGTTTTAAAAATAAATTAATATATTGTCATCTATTAAATATGGAAAACGGTCATTTTTCAAATGAGTTTCAAAATTCAGCTATTGTTAAACTGTGTTTGAAAAATGACAACTTTAAATTCGGCCATTTGGCTTAAAGGCCGCCCAAAAAACAAAAAAAGAAAATCCCTACCAGCCTCCATATGATACCGCTCAAATCGTTACAACCAATTTATTGAGCACTACCAGATTCAATTACATGACTCGTCTATGAGCTCAAGTGGATCCTTAACTATTCTATGACAACTATATTTCTGACACAAAATGAATTATTAGAAGTAATGGAGCCTTTTTTTTTTTTTTTTTTTTTTTCACTAGTGTCTATTAACTTCATCAGATTCACTAATTTACAAGATTCTTCATTGAATGAGGTTTACTTCTTCTTGCTACAGCTATCATCAAAACTATCATCAATATTGAGATATTGAGATTTAAGATGCAGTTGCATATAATTAGAAATGGTAATGGGGCAGATTGGGGACGGTTTTTTAATTATTATTCCCCGTCTCCGAAAACTAATCACAATACCATACCCGCCCTATTAACCATTCTTTTGGACGCGGAGATAGTATGGGTATTAACTAACGAATAACAAGAAAAACTGTGGTTACCCATTACCCGTTGATAATAATAAAATATTAAAAAAATTAATTTAAAAATACTAAATTCTTTTCATAATCAATAAAATATTAAACACAACAATATACTATTAATTTTTAAACTCTAAAATTTAAATATATAAGTACATATAACTCTCTAAATTCATTATTTTACCAAAAATATAAGAATATAAATAGTGTAAAATTAAACAGATATTTATATATATAATAATTTTTTATGTAAATATATATATTGAGGCGGGTTTGATGCGGATTATGCTCATACCATCCCTGCACCATACTCGCATATTAACAATGCGGTTATTCTCCGTCCTGATCATTTTCTCCGCTTGAGCGATTTTTTCCCTCTCCGTTCAGATTGGATAACCACGAATACCGTAACCGTGGGTTATATTACCAACTCTATATATAATTGCTCGTGTTATATGTATATATACATGTATTTTAAGTTTTTAGTCCGAAAATAAACACAGGCTGTGATTGGATGTGATGGGTGAACTCAATGGTGGCACGTTGGTTGGGCCTTCCTAGGCCGGTTAATTCAGGTAGATGGGCAGGTCGTGGGGCTGGCTACGTTCCCTCAAGGCCATGGCTTGGACTATGAATTTCGACGGTCCGTGACCACAACCAAAAGAGCTGGTTTTGTACCTCTCAATGACAAAGAAGTCTATTGGTTTCTCATAATCTCCAATTCCATTGACCAAGGTTTTTTCTTTCCTCCAACTCACAAGAAATATGTTCATCGCAAATTGATCCTTGTCAGTTTTACTCTTTACTAAATCAGTGCAGTTTAAATCATTCCAAACAAGTATATAAGTTTTTGCTATGACTTAAAACATTGAACTTCAAGTTTTTTATTATTATTGTTATTATTATTTCTTTTTTTTCCAAATTCGAAATGATAAATCCAAGAGTAGTGCTAGCAATAATTGTATGTGTTTGGTGAAGCTCTTGGATTGATTGATAATAGAGACGTGTATGATGAAAATACAATTTTTAATCTTACATTATCATATACAAATGGGGTGAGTGGGGGCAAAAGCGCCCCACTCAATGTTTCTATATTTAAAATTTGATGAACGCTAGCAGCTAGATATATCAAAATTTAAAATCGGGTTTTGTAGACCGATCCACATTTAGAAGAAAAAAGACGATATTAGTCTGGCCCGTCTCACATTAATGTGGGCTTGGACTGACCCATTACATATAGTATGGGTCGGGTTGGGTCTAAGCAATATGTCTATCAGCCCGGCCCGGCCCACATTTCTGCAGGTCCACATTAAGTCCACATTTAGTCATTTTATATATAATTTTAAATATATTTCTAAATTAAAATTTTAAAAAAAAACTTGATTAAACATTTTCATTTATATGTTTTTAATGTTATATATTTATTTATTTTGTTTATTTTCAATTTATTCAAATTTTAAAAGAACATGAATATGTTTTAGGCCTATATTTTAGCTCAAATAAGCACATATTTGATATTTTAAATAATAGAATAATGATGAAATTAAGCTTATATTTTGGCCCATATTTGGCCCGCATAGGTACGACTCATAAATTATGGGCTAAGCCTGTGGGTCGTACCAGTTCCTTTAATAAGAATATGGGTCTGGCCGGTTCGTATGGGCCGGTCTGACCTACTTTACATCTTTACTAGCAACGACCTGATTATCAACCTCTTTATCAAACATTACATTCGTTTATTGACACATGTCCTTATCAGTTTTTTTAACAATTAAAATAGATGACTTGTCATTTGATTGTTTTATTTGAAAAAGTAAATAAGACACGTGTTAATAAATAAATAGGGAGTCTGATAAAGAGGCTGATATAGAGGTCGTTGTTAGAATGCCTCTTTAAATTTAAACTCCTAAAATTTATTTCGTTTCCAAAAAAGAACCCACATGCTTGCCCCCACTCAATTTTTTCTCCGTGTGCATTTATTTGTATTTTCCAATTTTATTGTCCCTGCTTAATATTTAGATTACTTTCTTTTTCCCCTCAAAATTAGGGATTTTTTTTCTTATTTTATATTTTTTATAAAAAAGAAAACAGATATTAATAAATACATTTCAATATAATGGTTACAATAAATATGTTGGAAAGAATTTCAATTTGAATAATAAGAGTTATTTTTATAACTGTTAAATTAAAATCTATTGGTTAATATTGATTTCCTTACTGATAACAAAAAAAACAAAATCCCTGCTATACTGCGTGCACACACACATATATATCTAAAAATACATAGGTACACATAAACAAAACCACATAATAAGTCTAGACTCAATTCAAATTACTCTCCATGAACTCTTAACATCAAGTTAAAAGGGTTTTTTTTTTTTTTTTTGGGTTAAATATAGCAACGATCACTGAATTATATTCATTGTATTACTTTGCCTTTCGAATTTTTAACTTATATAGTAATAACCCTTGAATTATGCAATTGTTGTAATAATGACCCATTTTTCACAAATTGTTAATTTCTTAACAAAAAAATAATCATAGACAAAGTGTATAATTTGACATTATTTACTTCTATAGTTAGAATCTCATTTTTAACTATAGTTACTAAACTGTACGCTTTGTACATACATGACTCAATCCTGTTAAAAATAGTCATTACTGTAATAATTGAATTAGTCTTGGTAATCTACTGTGCCAGTTTAAAATTCAGAATATCATTTTTTTTTACCACAATTACCAAACTATGTGTTATGTAATGACTTATTTCCACTAAATATTTAACAGTTTGTGAAAATTGTGATAAAATGATCATTGCTGTAACAATAATATAATTCTGGGACTATTACTATAAGTTTAAAATTCAGGAGACCAAACGGTACAATAAGTATAATTCAGGGACTATTAATATCATTAACTTTTTTTTTGGATCGATATTTAGTAGTTATTTATTTCTAAATACTTGAAATTTTTCATACATAATTGGTTTTCTTAAAAATTTTATTAGGCCACACTAGATTAAATTTCTCTATTCGTCACTGATAAATAGTTCTTTGTTACTTGTTTGTTATGGTAGGTAGCTTCACTAGGGTTGTGGGTTTTGTTGCAATTGAATATTTATATACTTAATTAAAGGGGCTGCATAGCCACATAACCATTTTTGGGCTCCATACTCAATAAATGACCAACATCTAGATTTTATAGCCAAATGGCCCATATTTTTACCCGTTGAAACTTTGTTCTAAAAATATCCCTCTTATGTACATCCTGTGTCCATCGTGTCATTACAAATCTATTTTCCCCTTTCTTCCCTATTTTCTTGCAACCATATTCTCAGGCTTCAAATTCAAAATTCAAAATAAAAACTAAATAATCCTTCATAATCTTAATTCAACGATGATTGAAGCTCCAGCCATCTCGATGAAAATTAAAGACGAAGAAGATCGAAGATCCGCTGATGAAGATTGAAGATCTACCATCAACAATTGAAGATCTAGCAACAAGGTTTCATGGTCAAAAGGTACATCGACTCTCATTCTTGGCTTGCTTGATTCGGAAGGGGAAAGAAGAACGAGAACGATTCGGAAGGGGAAAAAAAAGAACTGAAAAAGAAACTGAACAATTTAATTAAGGGCAAAATTAGAAAATAAAATCTTTATAATCTGAAACGTTTTTAAAAATGAACATTTTGCTATAAATTTGAATTAGTGAACATATACTTAATAAGTTTTAAAAAGTGGACAGATACCACGTTTTCTCTAATTAAAGCGTAGCTCAAGCTTTCTGATTCAAAATGGTTTTTGGGTTTAGTGGGTTATACTTATAGGCCTATAGCTCAAGAAAAAAGAATTTGTTTTTCTTTTAAATTGGTAGTTAGTTAGACGGCTTCAACGGCAGTTAAAAATAAGTCGTTTTGGGTTTCAGGTACAATAAACAAACGACATGAAACGCAACCCAAAATCAAATTCAAAAAGCAGTGCTCGAAAGCTTCTCTAAAGACTTGCCTCCATTGTTCTCGGCCGTAGTCCAAAGCTCCGACCTCTCCACACTCTCATGGGCTCCGGTACTATTCAGGCTTCCCCGTAACGTCTTGTTCGGCTCCGTCAACAAGGGGAACGTCACGCTCGCAGGCGACGCCATGCACCCCATGGCACCCGATCTCGGCCAAAACGAGTGCGCGGCCTTTGAAGACGCCGTCGTTTTGGCCCAGCACATTGGGGATCCGGGTCTCCGTTGCAACAGAGGATTCATGGCCGGAGAGGGACTTTCCAGAGCCCTCGGACGATACGCCGATCAGCGGCGGAGGCGAACCGCCGGGCTGATGGCGCTGAGCTCGACTGTGCGTGGACTCGTGGAGCAAGGTGGGTCTAGGTTATTAATGGAGTTTTTCAGGAAATTAGGGTTTGATAGGGTTTTCTATAAGTGGGTTTTTGGTGTTATGCATTATGATTATGGTAAGCTTCCTTGTGTGTATCCGAATAGTGAGTTGGAGACTGAAAATGAAGATCAGTAACCAGAGGTCTTTTTATTGAGGACTTGGACTTAAGTAAAGGAACGAAATTTGATGACTTTTAAGCTTAATTAGTTGTTTTGAGTGTTATTATTCTTTTTTGAGACAAAGTTCAGAGATTACGGATTATATGTTTTTAAGTTCAATTGAAGTTTATAAAGAGTGATGTGAATATGTTTCAAAACTCTGTTAAAAGAGGGGTAATTGTGGGTTATAACATAATCATCACTATACATCAATAATTAAACAAAACGAAATCAAAGTAATAGTGGGTTTTTTTTTTTTTGTGATACAAAAGTAATAGTTTTTAGCACCAAAGAAAGTTGAGAAAAAAGGAAAAGATAGGTGGATATATTTATTTATTGTCTATTGATGCTATTTTTATTATAGTAATATATTGAGGGTTATGTAGGCTCAAATAAAATTTGGCCAGCTATTTTGGTGGGAGAGAGTTCACCTGGTTATTCACTAGGACTTGTTAAGGTCTGTTGTTGTAGTTTTATCAACAGACAACAATCTCTCTTGTTGAAGTTTTCTTTACTTAGTTATTCTCTCAACATAATAATAAATAAATCTTGTCAAACAAGAATCTCTCTGGTTATTCACTATTGGTTGGATGGACTTTGTTGTTTTATGGGGTCATCAGGTATATTTTCGGCATGTTTTCCAAGATGGTTTCCTCTTAATCCTTTGACATTGATTATATATATATATATATATGTGTGTGTGTGTGTGTATGCCTTCCCTGTATTCGTATGAAAGACTAAGACGTGTTTATAAGAGATAATAAAAGATTGAGAAAAAGATAGAAATGGTGAAAATGTGGTTATAGTGGGAGCAGGGATAGCTGGATTAGCCACAGCAGTAGCATTGAAGAGAGTAGGGGTTAAGGCATTGGTTTTGGAGAGATCAGATAGGCTTAGAGCCACGGGTGCAGCCTTGATCCTTTCCCGAAATGCTTGGCTTGCCCTTGATGTCCTTGGTGTTTCTCAAAAGCTCAACTCCATCTATCCCTTCGTTAAAAAGTAAATGCTTTATGACTTCTTCGCCAGCTTTTCTCTTTTTCCCTTGAAACCTAAATTCTAGACTGATTTGCTTTGCTTTATGCTTGTCATTGTGTCCAACTCTCCCATATGGCCTCATAAATTGCTTTCACACTACTCACTCATCATTCCATATTAGGCTTTGTATTGAGCTATGTTAAGTTTATTTTATATTTGGACCCATATGATAAAAACCCAGGCCTACAGCATTTGATTAGTAATGGATTTTTCTTATTTTATTAATGATTATTTAAATGCATCATCTATATCCATAAGGGATAGGTCGAGTGGTCAAGACTATGGCTGCTTTCAATAAGGTATGGTGTTTCATTCTCACTCTTTTGTGCATGTTGTTTAGGGCATACATAAACAACTTGGAAAGTAAAGCAGTTCAAGAAGTTCCTGTTGCTAGAACCCATGGGTAAGAACTGTTTTATATGTAACATTTTTTCTTTCAACATATGGTGGAATTATTGATGGCTACAAAGATATTGCATTAAGACTGTATCTACATCCTTAATTATCTGAATTTTGTTGTTGTATCCAAAGCAATCGTGCAACTGGACCCAGAGCAGTCTATCGAAAAGCCTTACTTGAGTCTCTAGTAGATGAATTACCAACCAATTCGATCTGTTTCTCTTCGAAGTTCACTGCAATCGAAACAGAAACACATGGGAGTTCATTGATTACTGTAATTCATATTGAAGATGGAAGTGTCATCAAAGCTAAGGTATTGTTTATCTAATGCCAACTTGTAGATTATGAAATCTACTTGCAAGTCACTCATGGAATGAGCTGGCAGTTCTTATTCTTACATTCCCCTTATGGTCTGAAATCTGTTTGCTTGTTGGGCATTATAGGTTCTGATTAGTTGTGATGTGGTACACTCAGTGTTGGCGAGCTCATTGGGACTTGCTGCACCTGTCCATTCAGGTCGATCAGCAGTCCGTGGATTAGCTGTGTTTCCTCAAGGCCATTGCCTGAAAGATGAAATGTATCAGTTCATAGGTACAGGAAGATGGGCTGGACTTGTTCCTGTCAATGATAAAGAGATTTATTGGTTCTTTACTTGCGCATCTCCAGCTGAAGGTAAAACTTTAAAGCATGCTTTTTCTATTGTCTCTTCTTAGTGTTCATGTCATGTGATAGAGTATAGGTTCTACATTAGTATGATATCAGTGTGCGATATGACCTACGGCTTTAGCAGTGTTTAGCATTTCTGAAGATATCCAATCTACTATTCCATGTGAGATTAAAAGAAAAAACATTTCCAAGAAGCCAAAAAATTAAGATCCTCGCATAAACTTGGCAGTTGGCATGAATACCCAAATCTCCCGTAGGGGTGGGGGGAGGGAAAAAAGAGTCATTAATGATTTGAAAGTTTTTTGACATTTTCCATCGCAGGGACAGATCTCTTAGCGGGAAACCCAAAAGTAATACAGAGACAAGTAATTGAGAACTATGCCAAGAACTTGCCTCAACTATACCTAGATGTTGTCAAGACATGGGCTCCATTGATG
>JXTC01000177.1:247244-257822 GCA_002914845.1 Trema orientale
TAATTGATTGCACTTAGAGCAGCAATACAAATTACTCGCCAAGATAGAGATATATATATAAATATAAATATAAAATGTAAAGAGCACAAAACCTCGAACTTGTGCTACAGATCAAGCACGAGAGTGTGGAGAGTAGCTCGGTACCCAAGGATCACTGAAATACACAAGTCAGAAACTTATGCACATTGTGAGTAAACAAAGGTTTAGAAGCCACAGGTTAAATAACAGATGAGATAATATTGGTGGAGATAAAGGTGGTTAAATTTGTATATATGTGAAGAAAGTGGCATGGAAATAAATAAATGAGGTTATGGACTTGATACCAAAAAAATGAAAGCTTGAGGCCCAAAAGGAAGGGACACGAATTGATATAGTTTATGGGCTAAAAAAAAAGGTAACGATTTTGGTGGGTTAAGAAGAGATGAAGATGGTGATGGAGGTGCTGATTTTGGGCCACAAAGTGATGAGGCTTGTGTTTGTATAAGTTAAGGCTTGATAGCTATGGATAAAGAGAGATAACAAAACAATAGTAATAGAAAAGGACCACGGTTTGGACAATAAAAAAAAGGCCAGATAATGATGATGTTGAGTTATGGGTTGAAAAGAAAACAAAACATGTTAATTGTGCTTGGCAATACTACTGGTACAGGTAGAGAGAAACAAGAATAAGAACGAGAACAATAACTATAGCACAAAAAGAGAGAAGGCTCGGCTGGAAAGCAAGAAAAAAAAAAGGGAGTATTGTCTTAGATAGATTTTTGTATCCGGGAACAAAAGTCTCTGCCACAAGTGATTAATCAAGGGTATATATAGGCCCTTGTTGTGCCTTGGCCGACTCAAAAAAACACAACTCTGCTAGCTCTTATGTTTGACACCTCCTCTAACATTTGTTTTGTGTTGATTGGGCCATTACAAAAACTTGACACATGGCATGGTATTAGGGTCCAATAAGAATTTGACAAGTGGCTCAATAATTTTGTGATACATAGCATAATGACTGATATGGTCCATGCTTCTCGATGATGTGGCGTGAATTTGACTATATCCCAATAAGAAATTGACACTTGTCTCAAGATGTCAAAATTTTCTTGTGTAATTTTGCCCCGTCAAATTTTCTTAATGGACCACAAATTGCACAATTATCACATTATCTGTGACTTAACATTTTTAGTTAGTGACTAATTATAAAAAAAATTGTCACACCCCAAAACAATGGTGATGATAAACTGCTCCAATCTCAAGTAACTCAAGATCAGGGAAGAATATGCCATAGCAGATGGCCATTTTGTTTTGAGACTAGTGATTATGTTGATCATAGTATTTTGTATGGATGGAGAAGTTTGTAGTACAGAGAACACGCTTTCAGCTTTGATATTTTGTTTGGAAAAGTTTGTCATATATACAGAACTTTCTCTTTTGTCTTGATCTCAAGTAGTTATATACCTTTTTATGTGCACAAGTCTAATCGTAAAAGTAGGTTATTGGAACTTTTATACTCTTCAAACTTGGTTATGAATATATTTTGTTAAGTTATTATGTCACCAAATTTGGACATATATTATTATGGTATTAATGCTTTATTACTACTTTAGAATTTTTTATTTAAACCAAACATGGATTAACTCCTTTATACAATATAAATATAAAATAGAACTTCACAAGAAGGAACTTCTAAAATTCTTATCATTGTTTCCAATGAGGAACTACAACACAGAACATAGATTACATAGTTTCTAAGGCTTCTAACAGTCAAAGGTTATTATTGTACAATTAACAACACAAACAATAACAAAGGTGCTATAAATATTGCGAAAAGTAACATCCTAATTGAGCTACTAGTAGCCTCTAATGCTAATAAAAGTTGCCGTAGAAGATCTAAACCATTCTCATTTCATGAAGTAGTTGGAGAATATAGATCATTAAAACCCCTATCACTAATTGTTCCTCCACCATCACCACCACTATCTACCTCTCCTTGCATAACTTAGCTTGGATAAGTGCATGACACCTCCCATCTATTTCCACTCAGTTTCTCCTTTTTTTTTTTTTCGCTTTCTACTATTGAAAGAAACCACATCTTCCTTTCGAGCATCTAAATAAAAGACAATTTGGGTTCTCATAAGTCACGTCATCTATTCTGAATTGTTACCTATTACTATCTTCCTGTATTTGAACAATGAGACTCCATTAAAATTTCTATCATAATATCAAATGTTAAGTTTTTTCTCATACACATTTTATCAAATACATAGCAAGCAATCTAATTTTCTGACTCCGTAAACTATGATGTTGTTATTATTTATATTGCGTTTACTCTTTTTCATTATGAACTAAGCATTTTTATCTAGAGAAATGATGTAACATATACTTGAAACTATGTCTAGATTTTCAATATCAATTTTGTGGTGATTTTTTATTAGTTTATTTGTGTTATTTTGCTCTTTATGTTTCTCAATTGATTAGCAACCATTGAGGTATTTGGGTTTCTAGAATTCGGTACTTGAGAGAGGGGATTTTAGAGATATGACTATAGAATAACACAACCTAAGATATTGTAGAGTTTGAGAAAATATATGAATCCTTTGAAACTTGTTATTGAGAACTATAAGACTCTTGTTTTCTTAATTTTGAATAGAAATATTGAAATTAGAATTTAAGGGTAATTTTTACTCGGCACTCGAGACAGGGAGTAGAAAGAATTTTGAGTTCTTGCTTATGAACTAGGAAAATCAATTAAGTGGTGTTGTTAATTAAAAGACATAGTGGATAGTTAAGTGAAGTCAAACCTCTAGAATTCATTCCCATTATTATTATTATTATTTTTTTACATTTACAATTGCATTATGATCTTTAATTTAATATTTTAAATTTCCTTAGATTACTTATATACATAATTAATTTGAATTGTCTAGATAAAATTAAGATTATCCAATTACGGTACTTAGTAGAAATTCAATATCAATCCTTATGGGTACGATAATCTTATTTACTATTTTACTATAAAACTTGACACTGTATACTTGCAGTATAAAAAGTAACTGGACTAAAAGTCTCATTAAAATCAAAACCTGTAAGTTGAAGGAACCTTTTTGCAACAAGTCTAGCCTTATGCTTCAGAATTGAGCCATCTGGATTTTATTTTAATCGAAACACCCATTTACATCTAATAGCTTTTCTATCTAGAGGGAGAAGAACAATGGACCAAGTTTGATTCCTTTGTAAGGCCATAAATTCATCAGTCACGCCTACCTTCCAAGATGGTTGCCGCAATGCATCTTCAACAGTAAGAGGTTCTTGGAGGCCATAAAAACTTTCAGCTTGGAAATTCTAGACTTAGATATGGTTTGCATAGCGTGAATATTATATGTTTTGGCTACAGGAGGAGTTGGTGTTATAGGACAAACAAGTTGAGAATGAGTGTGAGAAGCAGATGGTAGAAGAACAGATTGTTGATCATGAGAATCTGCTGCAATAGTAATAGATTACTGATCTGGTGGAGAAAAATCTAAATGAGCATTTGATAAAGCTTGAGGCTGATTCAGTGTATCAATATGAAGTAGAACTTGAAGAGGAGAGATAAGAGAGAATAAATCAGAGATTGAAGAAGCTAAAGCTTGAAAAGGAGTTATAGTAGCAGCAAATAACAATGATCCTTCGTTGAATTTAATATCTCTGGATATGTAAATATGACCTGATGGGGATAAACAATTATAGCCTTTATGCTTGAAGCTATAACCAAGAAAGGTGCATTCAAGTGATCGAATTGAAGCTTGTGATTATTATAAAGAGAAAGATTAGGCTAAAACGAGTAGCCAAAAATATGAAGCTGAATATAATCAGGATCTCTGCTAAATAATAGTTTTAATGCAGTAGCACCTAAAATAACTAAAGATGGTAGTCAATTGATAAAAAATACAGAGGCTCGAACAACTTCATCCTAGAATTTTAGTGGCATAGAGGCATGAGCTAAAAGAGTAGGACTTGAATCAATGAGATGCCTATGTTTACGCTCAGCAACACCATTCTGCTCATATGTTGTGGGAGAAAACACCTTGTGATCAATGTCATCAGTAACAAGATAATCAATAATTGCTTGAAATTCGCCACCCCAATCTATTTGTAGTGCTTTAATTTTGTGACCAAACTGATTTTTAACTAAAAGTTTGAAGTTAATAAAGCTCTGTAGAACATCAGATTATTTTCATCCAGAGTGCAATGATTTGTAGCCCTCAAATCTAGATACCAGGCTAAATTAGTAACACTTTCCGGAGTAGGAGCTAGCATAGCAGCCATATGAGCACTAAGGTGCCCAGTTGAAACACCAGGATTCTGGTAAAAAATGGAACTTGGAAAAGAAGTGTTGAATCTTTTATAGCACTTGAAAGCAATGTGACCAAGTTTATCACACAATTGGCATTATGGTCTGGGACCTCCATTGTTAGCAAAATCTCGACCACCATTAAAAGAGCCTTTATTATTGGTATACCCACGATCACCATAAAAACTAGACTGACCACCTGTACTATATGGATTCCAACTATGACCACCAAAATTATCTCGACCACCGCCATTGTGATTATGAAAATGATCACCACCATTGAAAGCAGGGAAATAAAATAGAGCTCGAGAACCAGGAAAAATTAGAAAATTACTCTTTAAAGTATAATTATTATGAGCTAAATTGATAGTAGCCGAATCAATATCCTTAAGAGTCATTTCAATTCAATTTTCTTGAGCTAACAATAAAGACTCAAATTCAGTAACAGTATATAGATCAAAATGAGAATTAACAGAGATAACGAAAGTATCATAATCAGATAAGAGGCTATTGAAGATAACATCAATATGATCTTTAATAGTAGTATGATAACCAACAGAGGCAAGCTGATCAACCAGGGACTTTATTTTCAACAAATAGTCATTAATAGACAAGGAACCTTTCTTCGTGTTCATCAATTGAGTTTTGAACTGATCGATTTTGGCCTTCGTTTGAGCAGCAAAGTAAGTTTGAAGAGTACTCTATACCTGAGCTAAGCTCTTACAGTGCCAACAACTCGAGTGAGAACAGACTCAGTCATTAAAGAAAGTAACCATGAGAATAATAATTAATCTTGTTGCTCGTAATATAAGAAAGCTTGATTAACATACCCCTGAGCATAATCTACATTGATAAGGTATATTAATGGCGAATTCACACCATCGACGATGTAGTTCTGGAGCTTATGACCTTGAATGACAGTAGTAACTTGTTGACATTAAAGCAGAAAATTGTTTGAATCGAGCTTGTAATAAGTGCCGCCCTGTGGGAAAACACACCTTATGTAGATAAACCATAACAAAGTCCTAACTAGCAATTTTGTAAGATTAAGATGATGATGGCAGTTAGCAGGCTGTTTATACCTAGAATTAGTAGCTTCTAAACGTTGGCGGACAACTTGATCATGATCATTAGTAATAGTTGGTAAAGCCATTTAGCCAAACAATCAGTGACTTTGCTGTTGAATTCAGGGAGAACCACTAGGTCAATGGTATGACTAATTAGGAAGCTTGGTGTAAAATATCAAGAATGGAGATCCACCAATGGAACTGTTGACCATGTTGTTATAAGGAAATTCACTCTGTGGGAGAACAAAATACCAAGTGAGTTTGTTTGGCACTAACAATATGCTCTGTATCATAGCACCAAGAATGTGATTGCTTCTGTCTATCCATTAGCTTGTGGATTATATGCACCAATCAGTTATAGGATGATGTCGAAATGACGCCAAAGAACATGCGAAAAGTGACTAATAAATTTTTACATCACAGTAGGAAGTGATAGAGCGATGTACATCACGAAGATGATTGTTCTTGTTAAAAAAAAAGGTAGACTTCTCTCAAAAAAAGAGGTTAACTTCAATAATACGGTTACATGAGAGAAAATGTACTATCGAGAAGCTATCTACCACAATAAAGACAGAGTTTATATGTCGAGCTATGCAGGGCAGACTAAGAACCTAATCTATTGACATATCTTCCCAAATATTCTCTGGGGTGGAAAGTATTAGAAAAAACCACTTTCCTACTTGTGACTTTTCGTATGTGTGAATAGTATCATATGAGTGAATAATATCGTATACATAAATGGTGTTGTATATGTGAATAGTACTTGATCTCCGAAATAAATACAAGAATAAAGTAACACAATAAGACACAAATTTAAGTGGTTCATCCAGCTTAGACTATGTCTACGGAATAGCAACAGATCTTTCATTATAGGGAAAAAATTTATTATAAGTGTTTACAAATACTCACTCACAATTTTGATCTCAAATACATCCAAGCACCCCTCTTACAAGTATTTTCTCATTCACACATTTTACTAACACTCTTTGAAATCTCCTCTTGCACAAAGAAACTATACTCTCTTTGAAAAAAGAAACAAAGAGAAAAAAAAAGATTTAATAAGAGAAAATACTTAAATTGCTTATGATTCTTCGGATACTTTGATGAAGCTAAAGAGGGGAGTATTTATAGTAAAACTCCCCATCTCCTTTCCATGTTGAAAAATATGCTCATGAACAAAAGTCCATAAATGTGGATGGATAAAATCTACAAATTTGAATGAATAAAAAATCCACAAGGTGGTTGCCCATTCTTTTGACCTCAACAATCTCCAACTTGAAGATTTGATTTCTATCATGTCTATTGTATAAATACAGTAGCTTATCTCATAGTTATATTGCTACCATTGTCTTTACCGACAATCATATTTCACCATATTAGTATACTACTTAAAATTGACGAATTCTAAGAATTTCATCTCGGCTCATGTTGAAAGAACCTTGCTGATAATTATAGTGTTGACTCCTATGTCTGGCTTTTTTGGAAGTCCATCAGCTATCGACATCATTTACCACACACCTTACATTAATATCAACCAATGCCTGTGTACAAACTTGTAAATCCTGCATTTACTGCTACTATACATCTTTTTTCATGGCAATTTTAGAAATTAATGGCATTGTCATGAGGATGTATATCTTCTTATCACAGAGCATTTTCTATACCTCTATTACAGAAGGCAATATTAGCAGCTTCATTCGACTTAGAGCATCCACCCGAACTCGTTCCACTTTTTTGGCAATTTTTTTTACATGCCCCGCCTGTCTGCACGTCCAGCAAACGATATTCTTTTTCTTGAAGTTTCTTCTCTTTTTCTTGACTGACAATACTAAACCTTCAGATGATGCATTACTTCCATTATTGCTTAGCCATCTTTCTTCAAAAACGAGTTTGTTCCTCACTTCTGAAAAAATTACGGTCTCCTTCTTATACATTAGAATTAGCTTCATATGCTCATAGGAAGATGGAAGAGACCAAATAAGTCGCAACACTTCGTCCTCGACATCAATCTTAATTCTAATAGCCTCTAATTCAAAAATGATGTCGTTTAGGACACCTAAATGATCTGATATTGTTGAATGTTCACTCATACGTAGTATATAAAACTGCTCCTTCAGGTACACCCAATACAATTCTCTAAGCTTTTCCTAGAGTTCCTTGGCTGTAGATATTCCAACCACATTTGCTAGAATATTTTTTACCAAGTATATCTGCATCGCACTTGCAGCTCTATCGTCTGGATCTTTCCAGTCTTCATCGTTAATTTTGGCTTTTTCAAAAATATCTTTTCCCTTCAAAACCTTGTGCAGACCAGCCCAATGTTTATCATTAATTTTAGCTTTTTTAGAAATATCTCTTCCCTTCAAAACTTTGTACAGACTAGATTGATTTAACAAATCCTTGGCTTGAACTTGCCACAAGCCAAAGTTAATGTTGCCGTCCAATTTCTCCAAATCAGCTCTGATCGGAGTTGTATACTTGATTCCTGACATATTGCTTTGTACTTTTTTGCTTGAGAAACCCATCAAGAAAATTCCCTAGAAGGTTCAAATGCTCCCACTTGAACACAACCTCCTTATACAAAACTTCTTAGACTACCACCAAGCCTTAGTACGCCGAAGAATTGACCACATCTTGTCGCTCTGATACTAGTTGTTTAAACAAATCACCTTCCTACTTGTGACTTTTCGTATGTATGAATAATATCATTTCAGTGAAATAGTGTCGTATACGTAAATAATATTGTACATGTGAATAGTACCGTACACGTGAACAATGATCTCCGAAATAAATACATGAATAAAATAACACAATAAGACACAAATTTACGTAGTTAACTCAACTTAGGCTATGTCTACGGAATAGCTATAGATCTTTCACTATAGGGATAAAATTTGTTACAAGTGTCTACAAATACTCACTCACAACAGCTAACTGGGACTAGTTCAGTTGGTCCAAGGTTTATGGGATGTGTATGTGAGTTTGGGGGGGTCAGGGATTCAAACCTTGGTAGAGTGTGTGTGTGTGTTATTTTCCTTTAATTTGTAGAAAGTGGTGGTCATTAGTTAAGCCCTACTTTAAAAAAAAAAAAAAAATACTCACTCACGACCTTGATCCCAAATACACCCAAACATTCTCTCTTACAAGTATTTTTTCACTCATACCTTACGCTGATACTCTTTGAAATCTATTTTTACACAAAGAAACTATACTCTCTTTGAAAGGAGAAACAAAGAGGGAAAAAAAAAAAGGATTTAATAAGAGAAAATATTTAAATTACTTCTGATTTTTGGGATGCTTTGATGAAACTAAAGGGAGGAATTTTATAGTAAAACTCCTCCTCCCTTTTCTATATTCAAAAATATGCTCATGAATAAAAGTTCATAAATATGCATGGATAAAAATCCATATATATAGATGAACAAAAAATCCACAAAGATAGTACCTATGCTTTTTGACCTCAAAAGAAGTGGAGTGTATTACTAGGTGTTCTGAGTTATACTTTGGCCCCTTGATTGAATATTTTAAACCTTAAACAAACCGTGACATTGAATAAGCCTTCAGGAAGGAACCGTTGTTTTTTTCGGTTCCTCAGACGGTACCAAGTGCAAATAGCATGATGTCCCTCTCGCTATCTGCTGCTTTTTAATTGGTCCCATAGTCTGAATCCAATCAAGGAACTCCTCAAACCCATAAGTTCTACCAAAAATAGTAATATCTATCTTTAGTTTATGATCGTGTGATCTAGATCGAGGGTTGGTAGCTTGACCAGACCTCTGTCTCTGTGTGTTTGCGACCAAAGCTTCAAAATCATCATCTGAGTCCACGCCGAAAAGGTCAACCATGCTCAACCTTGGCATCAGCAAGACGTTGAATCTAATAAGCGTTTTGGTGCTGATTCCAGTCACAGTGACTTGTCATATGATTTCGAGTGAACTCTGGATCTCATTTCTGATGATCATCACCTTCAACAATCCTCCCATCTCTAATCTCTGCCAAAGCTAATCGAACCTCGCGTGGGAAATCACCAAATCGTTGCAGTGATACTCAAGTGAAGCTCTCATATATAACATTACTCAAGACCTTAAACAGATGCTCAAAAGGCCTTCGTCGCGTGCTCTTCGTCACTGGAATGACATCCTTTACACCAGCATTCGATACTGTGCTGAAAGGTAACCTTGGCTCTAGATACCACTTGATGCAGAGACTAAATAGACTTAAGAAAATCCCAAGTTGAGAGACAGAGCAAACTGCTCCAAGTTTTAATTAATAAAAATGAGTCTCAACGTTGAACCAGCTTCCATCCCACGATTTCAGCTTATAAACCAAGTTGACTATCACAAAACGGCAAATAGGTCTTACGGCCAAACAACAAATTCAAAACACAACGAAACAACACTGCACTTATTTAAAGAATAGAAGCGACATGCTCTTAAAAATCGCCAATATGCAGCTGAGAATGTGACGACAATTACATATAGGAAATGACAAACAGTTCCTCTACATCAATATCAGGCATTAGCACTACTATTATGCAACAACAACAACGTTAAACACTTGGATTATATCTGATCAAAATAGGGAATTAGGCAAGTTTCCCACAATCATAACGCACAACACTAGCAATTCTGTGATAAAGGAACTTATAAAATATGGCATCCCTGAAAATTTTCAACCCCCACATAGAGCCTCCACGTTGAACCCACCCAGATAAGAAGGAGCCAATGATCAACCAAGTGGCTCGCCACCTCCTTTCCTCTGCATAATCAGATAGTGCTTTAGTCACCTCTCTAGGGACAAGTCCTCCATTTTGTCGGACACATGCACCAATGTGTCTGCCCTAGACCACGGCATCTTCAAGTGCCGCGCAACCTCCCTGTCCCAAGTCTGGTGTCATGGGGTGCATGGCGTCGCCTGCCACTGTGATGTTTCGCTTGCTTAACTTTCCCAACGCTACCTTCCATGGTTGCCTGAATATCAATGGTGTCCATGACAATGTTGAAAGGTCAGAGTGCTTGACAATGTCTAGATATGCTTCAGGGAAGTCCTTGGCATAGTTCTCAATTACTTCTCTCTGTATGGCTTTAGGGTCTTCTCCTAGGTATGCATGTATAATGGAAAACATTAAACAAGTAATCCAAGAATTTAGTACTTGATGACTTAGTTTTTCCCTTGAACTTGCAAGTATGATAT